>JAJFDK010000182.1:0-41176 GCA_028637775.1 Xylariaceae sp. X167
ATTCCCCTCTGTAGTAGTACGTACGTACACACTTAACTTAATACAACAACACTCCCGATCCCACTCTACGTATTTCACTACCTACCTTCTAGACAGTGTGTTTACCTCTCTGAGCTCCCTCCCAAGATACACACTACTGCAGGTAAATCATTAAGGATGGAGGTAAAACATCCACCTGCCGACCCCGTAAACTACGGAGAGAAGAAACATATGATCGACAGAATCAAGCCTTTTCACCACGCCCAATCGGGAAAATATCCGATCCAGTATCGAAGAGGGTGAGAAAGAGGGAGATGCCGCAAGTTACGGCCCGTCTGACGAGAGAGAAAAGTGTGAACAAGTGCTGATGGTTTAGCCGGCATAGCAATGCGTCAGGTAGGTAGGTGCGTGCGTATCGGCTATGTATGCGTATGCGTGCTCCAGGCTCAGCTCGATAAGTCCACTGCCGGTAGCGTAGCCCAGACGGCGGTAGTCATTACTTACCGACAACATAGCCCGTCTCGTCTCTCTTCCTTTTTCCCTTACGTATACCTACCTACCTATCCATTCTCCGTATACCCATCCCGTACCTACCTGTCGACAAGAATAGGCAGCGACAGCATCATGTAGAAGAGTTACGTAATTCTCTTAACCGTGCAATCCTGCATCTTGGGTTAGAACGATAGGTCATCAAGTTCTACCGAAGATGGGGGGAATGGGGATTGCTTAAGGCTTGGCTTCCAGACTAGAAACGCATCTCACACGTGCCGAGCTTTTTTCTCGTCTCCTTTTCCAGACTTCTTCCTTCGATGGCTCAGGCAAGGCACTTATGCCCGCGACAGTGTGAGCACTGTACTGTGGGTGATCGATCCACTTGCCGTTGAAGCTGAGACTGAACTGCCCACGTTATGCCGAGATCAAGCCGCGTTACATTTGTGCAAGTTTTTCTTATTGCCAGGGATATCATAGGATGCGCTTGTTGTTGCATGTTTTGTTGTCGGAAATGCCTGACTTGTGCTAGACCGAATATCAGCTTTCTAAAGGGGCGTAGAAACCCGTCATGTGGGTAGTAGTGTCTGGCCAACCTGTTGATGCAATTCCTTTCTCCCGTGCTTCTACTCGTAGCTACCGCTCATGACACGGTGAAGCGTGGGGGCTAGAAACCCGTTCTCCGTTCTATACAGTCGGGCGAGTAATTAATCACGAGAATGCCCGAAATAAACAGACGTGAGTTGTTGTGACTTCGCCCAGAGGAAAACCGACCAGGTCCCCTAACTTGCCACGCGAGCGAGGAACTTGCTAACGATTGTTGGTTTTAGACTTACCGGGAGGGTATTACTGTTACCAGGGAGGGTTAGGTAGAGACGTATCCACGCGGACGGGTAAGGCTGTGTGCGAAGGTCCATGCTTTTCGTCTTGTCTCTTTTCTTGTTTCTCCTGACATGGTCACGAATCTCTATCGGTAGGCAGTGGACTTCTGATCCGACACTGCTGCAGCAGGTGTCTTGAAAAGAAAAGGAGAAAAGGGGAATGAAAAGAAAAGAATGAATACGGTATAGAGGCACTGGGCAACACGTGCGACGCCGTTACATGGTAGGTATCGTGGGAATTCCTAACATTCGCAGGCTGCCGCTAGTTAAAGTGGCTCGCATCGTCCACTAGGGAGGATCAGGTAAGAGGAGTTCCCAAGTTTCTGGGCAAAAACGTTCGTTAGGTTGTTGGGGCCTGTTCATCGTCTAGGAGACGTACGCTTCCTGTCCAGTGTAAACTCGTACGGAGAACAGGGCAATAGGCAACCCGTATTGAGGCTTGGGAAGAAAGGAGAAAGAAAAAGAAAGAAAGAAGGAAATGACTGTTGCCTGGCTCGAATTACGGAATATTGTATACTTAATATAGAAAAGCCTGAACATGCAGATGTGAGCGACCACCGACGAATGCTACGGTCGTATCCGGTGGGAAAGGAAAGAAAAGGGTGGTCAGAACGGTTGTTATGTTGCGGCTTTGGTTTCGGTTGGAGTGCGTGTCTTACCCAGGTTGGTCCGTAGTAAAATACCACCCTCAACCACCGTCTTCTGCGTCTCGATCCAGGTCGGCGTTGCACGACGCTAATAATAGGTAACTTGATCAGTCACGACACCTCGTCACCAGTTACACCGCAAAACTGGATATTTCTTGTTTTCCCTTACCTGGCTTGATCATTGGCCGGTTGCCACGCTGTTGATCCCAGCATGTAATCCGTAATGGTGCCTGCCTAAGTACGCAGTCGGTAAGAAACCTGTCTTCCAACAACGCTATTTGCGCTCCCGCTGCCTGTAAGCAGAATGGAAGGATTGTCAGCTTCCTTTTGTTGGGGCATGGGGTAAAGCACCTACATCCGTTAGGGCATGTTCGGTAATTAAAGCCATGTGCTTCGTCCGACTTACGGATCATCCTTGAGAAACTCACAGTACCTGCCTAGGGTAGTTATCGACTAACTCGCGCAACTGTTAGAAAGACGAACAACACAGCCAGTTATCTCTCCTGAAGACCGCATATACTTGTAAAGGAAGAACTGCATAGGTATGCTCAGACATACCGGAACCAACCTACCCGGAGATGCCCCCCTGAAACACGATGATGATGGCCCAGTATTTACGGAGGCCGATGGCTCTCGGTAACTGCGGAGCAATTGCAATAATTGATCTGGTTAAGTCTGATTGGTCTGTTCATAAGAAGTGGATAACGTTACTCTTCGGAAAGACGGATTGCCAGAGGACTGGAAGGGTACCCTAACTTCCAGGGTGCCTACACTATCGTATGTACTCGTACGTAGAGAGGCAGTATCTCGCACGTGTTGAGCTATTGCATTGCTGTTCCAAACCACGGGTTCACAATGGAATCCGAGAATTCCGTGTTCCGTAATTACCGATAGATCGATCCTCTCTCGAAGACATATTTTCCGCGTAGGGCCAGAATAGCGCGGGTACGTACTGGCAGCTTCTGGCGTCTGTGGTCAAGACTCTGATGTACAAGTACGAGTACTCGTAAGAGGCACAAATATTTGGTACCATTTCGCGGTCGACGATCTTATAGGTAGGAATCTGCGCCTTCTCGCAGTAACGTAACGTCGTACTGGTAGGAAGCACCTCATTCGCAACTCGCAAGCCTGGACCACGGCACAGACGACTTAATGCTCTGACTTATAGCGGCGAAAGCGGGACGGTAAGCTTGGGCGACACTACTCCCCCAGTTCACGCTCGTAATCACGCCAGAGCCCAGAGCTCCTGGCCAATTAAACATATGAAACGAGTTAGGGAACCGTAGTTTGTAACTAGAATAATAACATATCACATTGCGGTTAGATCCTCGGCGTTACAAGTGACGTAGCTGCTCATACTCCGTGCTCTCAGGTGGCGTGAAGCACGGAGTAGGTATGTACTTACATGATCTGTGTGCTGATGCTGATGCTGATGTTGGCGCTGCTGCTGCTGGTCACGGCCCGACAAGAAGAGTATGACAGACCGAGCCGGGCCGAAGAAGGGCGCAAAATAGAAACATATTGACCCTCCTGGATAGTATCCCGTGCCAATCATCACGGATGGGACGCTGCTGCGCTTATTAGGCTGCGGTAGCATTCGGAGGTCGTCAGTGTTTCGTTTTGGACTATGCATCGCAGCCATGTGGGAAGCCTGTAGCCTGTAATCCGTGATAAGGGGTTCCTACCTACTATTCCGCCCGTTAATAACGACCCGTACGGGCCAAGTACTTGCCCACAATGGTCCTCTCCATCGTGAGTCTTGGTACCGTCATTATACTCCAGTTAGCTAGAGCCTAGAAGTGTTAATAGAAAGTTTACCTGCTGCAAGCTCTGGATAGCAGACGACCAAATCCCGTAGTCGAGCGTTCGAGTCTTGGCTTTTGCTCGCGTACGCTGAGGCGTAGTATCGTGATGTCGTCGTAGGCAAGTAAGCTGACACCCTCCTACGTACGAAGTGCCAATCACGTTACTGGCTATGTTCCAGTTCTCCTCACCACCACGAGTCAGTGTGCGAATCATACCTTATGGTCGCCACGTTCTTCTCGTCTCGATATCTAGCGGCCCACGCGTCATGCAATGGCGGGTGGTAAGCCAGAACGCAATACCAAGCCTATCAGGAAGCTTGAAGCTGATCGGTAATCCAAGACAAGGCATCGTGGTGCTTTGATCATCCCTTAGTCGAATAATTCATGCATTGCAGCCGTGCCACCGTACGGAGTACTAATTCCTGCAGTGCACCTATCCCGTAGTCCCGGTACCGGACGTGAAGCTTGGGCCTCTCTGGAGCAGACGGGCAGCGACCGGGCACCGCTCCACGGTACCCCGTACCCCTGATGACGGCCTGTCGTGCGGCTTCACTGCCTTGGTTTCGTGACTGAGGTACGAGGTACGAAGCGCGGAGTATCACGCAGCTATTGTAATATGTAGCTAGATAGTCAACTCACTATCAATCTGAGATGCGTGGAATGATCGGGAATTTGGTGCTCAGATATTGACAACGCAATGTTCGGCGACCCTAGTAGCAACGTGGTCACTGGTCATTTAATGATCCGGAGAACGGGGCTTTTTGTAAGACATCTGAATCTTCAGTCATAGCACCAACCCAGAAAAGTGCCTACCTAGTTTCCACCGTCCCAGGTTCCCTTCTCTGGGGTCGATAATAAGAAGAGCAACCACGGTAAGCTGTCGCTATGTCTGATTCGAAAGGAGCTTCTATGCAGCCTTCTGTCTTTTCGCGCAAGGATGATGCTGTCAATCAATAATTGGCCCGAAAGTTCAGACGTATTGATCAGTAATGAAACAGACGGAGACCTCAGAGCTAGTGAAGAGCGCGCCAGGGATGAGGCAAGGTACTTTGCGTGCTCCCCAGCTGTCGTTACGAGTACATTCGAAGCTGGAATGCGTGCCAGCATCTCACCGAGAATGCAGGTTGACTGAGCTGCTGCCCTTGAGAATCTCGCGTCTAAGCACGACTCAGGGGTTAGATGAGATGTCTCGCTGGCAATTAAGGCTTTCCGCAATCTGCTGTGCCACCGGGTAGGTCCACGGTTGTAGTGAACTGAGGCCTACTGGATGCGGAAAATCAGGCATGAACCTTTTGGAAGCATGGTCGACCAAGATCAAAAGCCCACAAGGACGGTTGGATTGGAAGGAATCGCGCCCCAACTGTGCGCTAGCGTGTGTGACGCACGCTAGCCTCAGGTTGGTAGGTACAAGTGGAAGCCAGAGAAGTCTCGGCTTGGTGAATCTTCGTCCTCGGCAAGAGCATTTGTGTGTGTGCCTTAGGTATTGCCTCGCACAAACCCTCTTATTAGTCATCTTGTCCCATAATTAAGATATTCGTTTGTGAAAAAAAAAGCGACATGACGACACGACGGCACGACAGCACGGCAAATGCGAATTTTCACTGTCACGCAGTTGTATGTTGCCGGAATCTGCGTGTAGGTCATCCGGATTGCTCTGCTGCTGCAGGCTTAGCGTTGAGAACCATTGCGTCTCTTCTGATGATCCATATGGAGTTGAAAGTGATTATTGCGTTCCCTCTGAGTGCAATCGATGGATCCTCAGGGTCAGGCCTCGAAGAGTTATTATACCTACTAACTCAAGCTTCCCGTAGACAGAAACCTTCTCTGTGATCAATATCCAGATCGTCGAAGCATGTGGCAGACACGCTCATTATTACCTAGGTATGAGATAGGTACACCGGCAATGTTACAGGGAGGCTCTTTATCATGATGAACATCTACCGAAGTCCAGCTAAATCAGGCCATGCACTTACCTGCTCCATACAGCTAGAGCTGATGCCCTCAACGGTTAGTCCAGGACGGACATAGGATTTCAATTCCATAAACACCGAAATCGATGTCGTGTAGGAGCCGCGCGGGACAGGGGTTATTCACAAGCGAAATGTGAAGGATTCAGGTTTCGAACATCATATACGGCCCTGGTCCTTGAGAGCTTGGTATAAGTGAGTAGGTATTCCGTAGCACCGCTTTATACAGCAAGGCTGACGAAGGGGTAGCGAGCCCGGTGTTAGTGTAGTGTAGTGCTCGGGGCCTGGCGAGGATGATGTGCAGTCTTACCAAGCTATCTGAAGCAAGCTGTATGTATTCCGTAATATGTAAAGCGCGGCAGCGGCGAGGCTGCCGTTGCAGCTTGCAGGAGCTATAAATTGGGTTTGATCCTGCCTGGGCAAATGGACACTGCCGCACGCCCGCAGCATGCCATGCGTTATGATATATACAGTGTAGCACAGTATGTATCCCGAGCAGCAAGCGATCGTACCTTGCCCTCGCAACACACACGAGTTGGTACCAAGACAAATACCTTCACAGTGATAGTCACACAGTAAAACGGGCAAGGCTCATATCAACCGTATTACTCGCCATATTAACACATGCAGATAATTTGCAGCACCTACGGATTCCCTTGTGTCGAGAATAGGTCGGTATTTGTCATGGCATGCCTGCTTGAAACACATGTTAGCTACCTCATAAGACATGGCGGACGAAACACTCGGAAGCACATACCTAGCTGGTAGCACCTTGCTTCATGATGCCTACCGATGCCTCGGGCAACTCGCGGCGGTCCTCGAGCCTTCATCTTATTGCCAGTTCGAGTATAGCGCCGCTCTCGGTTTCATCACACATGCCTTCAGCACGCCCGACTAACGACGTAGTGCCTGAGGTAGCGTCCACTATCGGTACCTGCTTTGGGCTACGGGACAATGATAGCACGTATTTGTCCGACCTGAAAGGTGCGATGAGTATTCCGTGGACTTGCCTACATATACGGAATATAGGTGATGAGTTAGATGACATGGGCCTCAGACTGGAGATTCACGCTCTATCGGTACTCGTCATCTGCCAGGTGAGATCAGTAGGTGACACTCGTCGTCCACCATGAGCAATGCTCGTCACAGAAGTCCCCTACGCGATGCAACTTCCGTCCATGCTTCAGGTACTTCGTGGCGCACCAGACTTCACGGCTTCACTGTCGAGGGCTGGAGGTACCGTGCATGTCCCGGAGATGGCACCCTAATGTACACTAATTACCTACTGTGTCGTACCTAAAATAGCTCAACAGCCCAAACACCACACATGCACCGCTAGTGCGAGTAGGCACGTCCAGGAAGATACATAGCGCGGCGTAGCGTGCAGCGAGCGAGCCAGTCACTCGCCCGGTAGCTCGCACCCAGAAAATCAGGTGGTAGCGTACCTGTCAGGTACCTGAGCTAGACAGGCACGGTACCATAGCGAAGGTACTACTTCGCCCCAGGCTTAACCCTATCGAGGCACTTGCCTAGCATGAGGTCGCTCACGGGTCGCTCACAGGCCACAGGCCACCTGGTGTAAAAGCTACCCACCCTTCCATGCACCCGTTATTCCTTGAGAGCTTCCTCTTTCGCCAATCGCCCATCCCAGCTGCCTACGCTATGTACCTGCCCTAGGATCTAGCGGCATATATCCTGCGAGAGAGTACTCGTAGTCCACTGGCAGAGACTCTGAGCCCGTACGAAGCTCGATACGCATTGAGTATCCCGTACTCGTACCAGTCCCAGTCCACTGCCAGTACCGTACCACGCGCCGCTGGGCAGACGGATCATCCATCCATTCTTCCCTAGGGTCTCTTCTCTTCTCTCTGCTGAAATCCAGGATTCCAGTCGGGAAACCACCTTACTTTCATCAACTCTTGCTACGGAGTACCTTTCGCCAACGCAGCAAGGGAGAAGGAGAATAGAAGGCCGAGACAGCAGGTAGACAGACATACACTAGACAGCGAGAGAGAAAGGCTTGAAAGAGAAGAAAAAATAGTAGCGAAGAGAACTGGACCTGGACCTCAAGAGTCAAGGGCTCGTTCCTTGTTAATGTACCTGGTGGCCGACATTAATGCGAGGGACTAACCGACACCAGCCGCTTCGTTTCTTGCACTTGTGCTGTGCTTCTTATCCGCTGATCTCTGGGGTTCTCGATTCGATTTAGAACTCCCATAGTTAGTTATACCCAGCCCCTTGTTCCTGTTTGGTTTTCCATCCTTGCCCCAATCCAATTCAATCTCTATCTTCAATCTTTCATCTTTCTATCTCCATAATATTATTGTCGCCGTCGTTTTTCCCCTTCCCTTCCCTTCCAATTTCTCCCGCCGAGCGTTTCCACGTAAACGTTTCCCTGTTCGTACGACAGACGAGTCCCTCTTCGCCGTCTCGTACCATCCAGCTGGGGCAGATCACTGCACTCTTCCAACTCAACGAGCTGCCATTACCCTTGTTCGTCGCCGCCGATACGAGAGGGGTCCCTCGATGAGAGCCGCGACGTTCGCATCACCCTCAGCAATCTGATATCAGCCAAGCCACCTGCTTTTCTTCCTCACAGAGATCACCCGGTACATCTCGCTTTTCTTCTCCCGGATTCCTATATAATCACGACGAAGCCGCGATATTCACGATCGGTCATTGTCGAACGAAAAAGATGTGTTTTGGCAGCAGAAAAACAGAAGAGGGGGGCGATGCTCGCTCGCGAGAGCTCGACCGGATGATCAGACAGGATGAGAGGCGCCAGGCTAAAGAGGTCAAACTCCTTCTCCTCGGTGCGTATTTCCTTCCCTAGATTATCCAAGGACCCTATAATCCATTTGCCTCTCAGTTCGTGCCATCGATCATCTAACATCGAGTCATCCGTGCAGGTGCTGGCGAGTCGGGCAAGTCTACTGTCCTCAAGCAGATGAAATTGATATACGCCCAAGGTTTCAGCAAAGCAGAGAAACAGGAATGGAAGCCAGTCGTCCTGCACAATGTCATACAATCATTCCGGCTCATCTTCGAGGCGATGGATGACTACTCGATTGAATTCGAGAACAAAGCTAATGAGGTTAGTCTAACCCAGCCCAAGCCTTGTCGCGTCGCATCGCATCGCATGTCATCGCATTATACCATCATCCGTGGCTCTGTGATGATATAGTTGCCAATGAGTATAGGTGACTGTCGTTGTTGTGGCTGACAGCTGACATGTTGTGGTGAACAGAAACACAGAGCGCTGGTATATGTAGACGTGGAGATAGGACCGAATGATCCTCTGCCAGAACAGTACCTCCAGCCAATCAAGTCGCTGTGGGCAGATGCCGGTGTCCAGAAGGCTACTCTCAAGGGCAATGAATATGCCCTCCACGACAACATCGCTTAGTACGCCTGCTTTCCTTGTTTTGGTTTTGCGACTCTTGCTAATCTTCTGGGAAGCTTCTGCGAAGCTGTGGATCGCCTTTGGAACAAGGACTATGTACCGACAGACCAGGATTTGCTCCGAACCCGGTTAAGAACGACGGGCATCACGGAGACGGTTTTCGATCTCGGCCAGTTGACGTACCGGATGTTCGACGTGGGTGGCCAGCGATCAGAGCGCAAGAAGTGGATTCACTGCTTTGAGAACGTCAACTGCCTCCTGTTCCTTGTTGCCATTAGTGGTTACGATCAGTGTCTCGTAGAAGACAAAGATGGGGTAGGTTGGAGATGTCACTCTGTTTATCCACCAGTTGCTCAGAAAAGGCGTTTTAACATCTCGTACTAGAACCAAATGAACGAAGCCCTGATGTTGTGGGAATCGATCGCGAACTCGCACTGGTTTGCCAAGTCAGCGCTCATTCTCTTCCTCAACAAGATGGATCTCTTCAAGGAGAAGCTCGTCAGCAGCCCGATCACGTCGCACGGCTTCACCGACTACCGCGGCCCCAGCGATGACCACAAGCAGGCCAGCAAGTACTTCATGGACAAGTTCAAGGCGCTGAACCGGAATCCGGAGAAGGAGATTTACGGACACTTCACGAATGCCACAGACACGAATCTGCTAAAGATTACCATGGGATCTGTACAGGACATGATCATACAACGGAATCTGAAGCAGCTGATCCTGTGAGTGTTAATAGTTTCGAGATTCCCCGACCGTACCTCCCTATGTCTTCCCGCAATGGTAGATCCGCGCCCTGCCCGCAAGGGCTCACGAGTACCGCGAGACTCCTGCACCCAAGAAAAAAAATCCGTGTCATATGTTCTTGTCTTCCTCGGCTGAACTTTCTGGAGCATATAGGATAACCTGAGGTGGACCGTGCTCTCCCACGACCGAATATCTCGTTGGGTCGAGAGCACACTCTACTGTCTCGAAGCGACGAAGCAGTGCGAACCTTGACCAAAAAACTCATATAATCTTTTAACATTGAAATCGGAGATTCCCGCGACCACCGTCAGTTATTGTCCATAATGTGTATCAGGGAGAATCGAGCGAAAGGACGGAAACCTGTGCGGACTCGGCGCGATTGACGGGAGGTATTGCAAAGGGGATAAAGGTGCGCCGGGGGGTCACGCGCAACATGGTAATTGCTGCAATCAAGACAGCGGCCGACTGGGAGGCCACCAAAAAATGAGTGTGACGACTTCAACTAGCATGGAGCGGTTGAGAAATTCTGTTTTCCCTTTCTTTATCTCGATGCGCCACGGCTGTTGCTTATGAAAGATGGATGGATACCGGTACCTATATCGAAGGGTTGGCTTGAGAGAGAAGCGAGAGAGTTACTTCGAGGCCAAAAGGGGAAGATAGTGAGAGCATAGGGGCTGCGGCAACATGTGATTTTGGGAGTTGCCATCTGCCCGCGCGCGTCCTCACCCCACATGTTATATATGTATCGCGGTAGATGCCAATAGACGCGAATGGCGAGTTAAGGACCTACCTAGCTGTCAAGCCAAGCAGGCGTCGGTCAAGCGACTGGCCGCTTTACTCTATGTATGATACGGGAATGGAATAAGTGTCAACGTCATGTTGCCCGGGCCAGGGCCATTGTTAGGTCATGATACCTACTACATTCCCTTACTTATAGTATCATGTGGGAAATACGATTTGTTGACATTTATGATGTTGATAGGGGCAGTGTGTATTTCGTATCTAAGGCCATTAAGGTGGTGCAGGATGCATTCCTACCAGGTATGCAGATCATACCACGCTCAATACTTACTCTGTCAACGAGATAAAAGCTAATATGACTTCGATTCGTTCAAATGTGATCAATTGAATTGTTTGTTCTGTCCCGAGTTTTATGCCGGTTTTGAAGTTTCCATCGCTACGGGATACAGCTGTACGTACATAGGGTTTCCCTGAAGATGTCGGGTCGGGTCGACTGAACAGGTTGCATTGTACCTGACACTAGGCCGAGTTTCAGGATCAGCCGACCTAGGGAGTTCCCTTGGGGACCCTTACGAGGACGCACAGTGTCGTAATGACGCGCGAATGCCCGGCCTGACAAAACATCCCATCCGATTGCGTGCAGCAGTGGCCTGCCAACACATTCGGGAAGGATAAAAACACACGGGGAAACTCCAACCACTGGAAATACATGAGTCGAGTTTTTGTGTTGTCTGGGAGGATTTCATTTCTTCCTTCGTTTTGAATCGTGTTTGCTTGATTCGACTTTTGCGATTTGTATTCATTCACCGTCAATGCATTGCTTCTTTTGATTGATAATTGTACGATTTTCGCATCCATACGGATAGATTTTACGGACGGACTGCATGCATCGCGGAATCGAGCACGAGGGTCTACAGATTCCTTACGCATGATCCCCATCACTAGGTAGCCAGATACCTACACCACATACCGATTCCTGACGACAACTTGGTCTCCTCAGCATGTCGGAAATCAAAAAACCCGGCGCCCTGTCGCGCCTAAAACAGCGCTTCCCAATACTCGAGAAAAAGCGCGGTATCGCGCTCGTCGCGGCCTTGGTTCTCCTGCCGTTCCTCGCCCTCCTGGGCCTCCTGGCTCTGCGCAGACATCATGGCTCTGGGGCTCCCTTTCAGGCGGACTCGATTGTCCTTGAGGATACCGCGTTTTATGGCTTGTCGCCGCCTGTTTATCCTTCTCGTATGTATTCGGCCTTGTCCTGAATCTATGAGTGGTAGACTGATATCATTTTGTTTAGCTTCTATGGCGAACACCGGCGCATGGGCCGAATCGTTCGAGAAAGCGAGCAAATTCATCTCTAATCTTACCTTAGAGCAGAAGGTATCGTATCCTTCCTCCCTTATTATGATCTACGATACTAACAAACGCCACATAGGTATCCCTAGTAACAGGCGTGTCCTCCTCAACCGGCACAACAGGCACCCTAAACGGTTGCTCCGGCAACATCGCCGCCATCCCATCTATGAAGTTCCCAGGTCTCTGTCTCTCGGATGCGGGCCAGGGCGTGCGCGGCACGGACTTCGTCAGCGGGTTCCCGAGCGGCATCCACGTGGGCGCGAGCTGGAATACAGCGCTTGCGCGCAGTCGCGCTGAGAGTATGGGCTTGGAGTTCCGCACCAAGGGCGTCAATATTGCGCTGGGACCCGTTGTTGGACCACTTGGTCGTGTTGTTACGGGTGGACGCAATTGGGAGGGTTTCTCGGTTGATCCGTATCTTTGTGGGGCGCTGGCTGCGGTTACTGTTGAGGGGGTGCAGGCTCAGGGGGTTATCACGAGTACGAAGGTATGTTTATGACGAGAATATTCTGAGGGAGTCGTTGTTGACGTTGGGACAGCACTTCATTGGCAATGAGCAGGAGTCTTATCGCAATCCTACTGCGGGTGGCGTTGAGTCGGTTTCGTCGAATATCAATGATAAGGATATGCATGAGTTGTATCTATGGTAAGTTTGGATTATGGTCGGCATTGCCCCTTTATCTTGCTGACAAGATCAGGCCCTTCCAGGACGCCGTCCGCGCAGGAACCGGCAACGTCATGTGTTCGTACAACCGCGTCAACAACTCCTACGCCTGCGCCAACAGCAAAATCCAGAACGGACTTCTCAAGGCCGAGCTCGGATTCCAGGGCGCAGTTACGTCCGACTGGGGCGCGCAACACGCTGGCGTCGCCACCGCTCTTGCAGGTATGGACATGGTCATGCCGAACTCCCCGCTCTGGGGCGATGAGCTCGTCAAGGCCGTTCAGAATAATTCGGTGCCCATGGATCGGCTGGATGGGATGGCGATGCGCGTTATCGCGTCATGGTATCAGATGGGTCAGGATAAGGGGTTCCCGGAGCCAGGTGTGGGCATTGCGCCGGATCTGACCCAACCGCATCGGATAGTCGATGCGCGGAATGCCTCGTCGAAACAGGTTCTTCTGGACGGTGCCATCGAGGGGCACGTTCTCCTCAAAAACGACAATGATACCCTGCCCCTGAAAGACCCCAAGTTACTCTCGATCTTCGGATACTCAGCCCGGAACCCCGACCAGTGGAACTACAAATCTAACGGAGGCGTCGCGGCCTGGACATTCGGGGGTGAATCCGACTTTCTCGGCCGAGACACTAGCTTTGGCTTTGCCGGCGTTGTCCAGACTGATTTCTCCCAGATTGCGCCGAATGGAACGCTTTACAGTGGTGGTGGTTCGGGTGCCGTTACGCCTGCGTTGGCGATTGCGCCCTTCGATGCGCTTTCGCAGCGCGCATATGACGATGGGACGGCGCTCATGTGGGATTTCCACAGTGCCGAGCCCGATGTCTCGAGCGCGTCGGATGCCTGTCTTGTCATCGTGAACGCGTTTGCCTCGGAAGGGTTTGATCGATCTGGTTTGCGCGATGCCTACACGGATGGACTTATCCGTCATGTAGCGGACAGATGTAACAACACCATCGTCATCTTCCACAATGCCGGCGTGCGCATCGTCGACGACTGGATCGATCACCCGAACGTCAAGGTCCTCATCTTCGCCCATCTACCGGGTGAAATGTCGGGCCGCGCCCTTGTATCACTTCTCTACGGCGACGCGAATTTCTCAGGAAAACTTCCCTACACGGTGGCCAAGCAGGAAGCGGACTACGGTCATCTCATGAACCCTGATACGCCGCAGGGTAAGTACGTGCGGTTCCCGCAGTCGGACTTTGATGCGGAGAATGGAGTGCTGGATTATCGATACTTCGAGGCGAAGAATATTACGCCACGGTACGAATTCGGCTTTGGGATGTCGTATACGCAGTTCCGGTATTCCGGGCTGCAAGTGAGTCGGAATACGACGGTTAATGTTGATGCGTATCCCACTGGCCCGGTTGTGTTGGGCGGACAGGAGGATCTGTGGGATGTCGTTGCGACTGTCACTGCGCAGGTGGAGAATGTGGGTGAAGTTGATGGTGCGGAGGTTGCGCAGCTATACCTACGCATCCCGGGGACGCCGGCACGACAACTCCGGGGCTTCCAGAAACCGCTTTTGAAGACCGGTGAGGAGGCGACGGTTTCGTTTGCGCTGACGAGACGCGATTTGAGTGTTTGGGATGTTGGGGCGCAGAAGTGGCTTTTGCAGAGGGGGAGTTATGAGGTTGTTGTGGGGTCGAGTTCGAGGGGAGCGGAGTTGAGGGGGGAGGTTGTTGTTTAGGGGTATGGGAGGGGGGAGTTGAGAAGGGGGAGTATGAATAGGGGGAAGTGACGCGCAAGGGAGGTGTGATGAGTGATGAACTCGGGATTGATGTGTGTGTAGGGTATGGATTCATGCTCATAGGGGGATTTCATGAGATGGCGTTAGGGTAGATGTAGTAATGTTTATTGTTTACTTTTACTGAGTTGATGAGATCTGGCGCTTGCTCTGTAGTCGTCGCTTGGTTGTTAGTTGTGGTCGACGAGATGGCCAGTTTCAGGGTTCGCTCACATGTGCGTAAATGTCGCCATCTCATACTATCGTGCAGTACTTATCGCATACTAACTTTTACACTTATCACCAAATCCCATCCGATATGTCTAGATACAACTTATTCAGTTCCCTTTTTTTTTGCCATGTCGTCGTCGATCTCGGTTATCGCGAACCATGCCGCTTCACAGACAGCCACCCCTGTATCCCTACATCTTAGCGGCAATGACTCTGTCTGTGCGACCCATGCAAATCTCGATATCTGTATTATTAATCACTAGTTTTGATTTGATCGATCATCATCTCGTGGCTTGATCTGGATCCGACCTGTAATTTATTTACTATCCCTGGGCGTCGTTAAGATGGTACATGTCGTTCTCTGGGGAACGAGACGAATCTCGACTTTTCACGGTACGAATTCAGCGCGTGTCTCACCACGTTTGATCTTAATAACGCTCCAATATACCGGCAAACTAATTCAATCCCTTGCGACAGCTTTGATATTGATATTGATACTGTTCTGTTTTTTTTTTTTTTTTTTTTCATCAAGAACTTGATAGTTGATTGCTGCTCGTTGTGTACAAGCGTCGTCACAGAAATAGTGCCCGCCGGCAACTGCGCTCTGATCTGCAAGCGATCTAGCGCCTGTGATGGGCAATTGCAAAGTCCCTGGTCGGTGATTCGAGCACTAAAAGCCCGTTCTGGATTGGCGCGGTGATTATTAAAAGAATTGAGCTAACCCGAATTGGGCATTTTAGTGGATATTATCTTTCGTCATCAAAGGCGGGCTTCTTTGGGTTCGGTCGGTGACCGTTTCTTGAGCCGAGAGGGCAGTCGCGGTTCCATTAGGTAGGCACGGCCAGTAGTTCCTCCCATCATTCGATGACTGTGTGACTTTTGCCGGCTCACTCACATTATTTTCCATCGCCTTCACTCGTTTGTGTACTTCCAATTGGCCCAAATCCCTTTCTCTCTCTCTCGGCTACTTCCTGCCTACTCACGACAAACCGGGATCATTCATCTGTTCGTGATCTCCATTCCCGACCTGCATCGCTATTGTAGCCCGTTCATCGAGTCTATGAGCCGTTAAGGGTTTGCTTGAAATATTCTTGGAGTGCATCTCTCAGTGGCCATAGGAGCCCGTCGCGTTCGATCTCACCTCATATAAGTCCGAAGTGGCATTTTCTCATATTATCAATCAAGCCATACGCCGTAAGGCTGGCTGGCTGGCTCATCCCCGATATCAAGCCAAGAGCAAGCCATCGCCTTAACTCGCAAACTACCCAGCTAAACGACCAATATCATCGCATAAAGGCTGCTCCACATATCGATTATCGATGAGCGCCGGTGTGCAAATTTCTTTACCTTCTTAGCACCCCCTTCGCCACCATCTGGCCAGCCCGCCTTCCTCTCCCGTTGTTTACACAATAGCCATCGGTCCGGTCCGGTCTAGGGGTCTCCCTAGCCAAAGTATCTCATGGAAAACATGCAGTCCAGCGACATGATGATGGATTACTCACCGGCGTCCGAGTCAACCATCACCATCTCCCCGTCCGGCCATTCGCCCGTGCCGCGTGGGGCGTATAATGGCCGGCCGACCAACTCCATCGACAGCAATGCCACCATGGTGGAAGCGCAGGGCACCAACGATCTCTTGGCATCGCGAGCTTGTGAGAAGTGCAGGGCATCTAAGAGGAAATGCGACAAGAAACTGCCGTCTTGCGATCGGTGTAGAAGGTATGTTGACCCTATTCTCATCACCTCAGCCGGTATCTGGGGGGTTTTCCGCTACAAGTATCAAGCCTATTTGCTGGTCTCATGCATATGCATACTTTCCATTGTCAGATGCTTGATTTTCAGTGGACAGAGGCTATATTCTTATTAGGACTTCTCACAATGTCTTTGTTTTGGTCCTGTGTGTCTTACGCTGACCGCTACCGATAGGTTAAATGCCAAGTGCCATTACTTGCAAGACCCGGCTTTTGCCAGTACTAACACCAACGGTGGCCAAGTTGTATTTTTACAACAGTCCCATTCCCTCGCAAATGACGTCTTATTCCGTGGCGTGGAGCCCCTTGAGGGTATCTCTGCCTCACAGATCCTATCTCTAGTCACCCTCGATTCCCCTGGAGGATCTCAACACGACTACCGGCATTCCGTGACGCTCTACTTCAACTTCATCCATCCCTGGTTCGGTGTTGTTCATCCGATTCTGTTCTTTCGGCAACTGCAGTCGATGTTTGCTCCCGTCGAGTCGCGATCCCCGACGGAAGTGGACTTATCCCCGTATTCTCACAATGCCGTGGACCACGCAGCTACGAATCAAAAGTCCCAGTCCAGCCATACGGGAAGCCCAGAACTGGCGTCTAAGGAGTTTGCTCTGTTGATCGTTCTCATGAATCTCACCATCCGGATGCGTCACACTGATGCTGGCGAGCAGCATATGTTCAACGAGACGTATCGAACTGTCAAGCGTATACTTGCTCTACTCCTGATGGGTTGTGCCGACGGTCCTCATCCGAGTGTTGAATTGGTTCAGTGCGGCGCGTTAATGGCATTGTATGAGTACGGTCATGGTGAGATAGAGGCGGCATATCAGACACTGAGCCAGACGGCAGTAATCACACGGGTATTGGGTATTTCCACGACGCAAAAGGGAGATAGCGGCATCGACGACGTACCATTGACGCTTCAAGAGGAGCAGCGGAATTGCTTGTGGTGGGGTCTATTCATTCTTGAGCAGTTTATCCTGCAGGACGATGCTATGCGGCACCTACCTTTTGTCTTGGAAAGTCCTGGTCGGATGACTCTTCTCCCGGAGGCGCAATCTGTCGTTATGACCGATACTGAGGCGCATCTCGTTCAGAATCCGTTATCTCCGCGACCCACACTCCCGAGTTCCCGTTTGTTAACAACCGATGTTGAGGTTGGATCCCAGGAAATGGGTTCTTTCCAACTGTCGGCAAAGACAGCCAGTCTTTTCCACAGAGCACTGGCTATCGACAAGGAGCGACGGAAGCGGCCGAACGAGAAACCACTCGTCAGCACTTTCCAAGATTTAGATAATGAGATTCGGATCGCGACCAAGACGCTTCTTGGTCAAAGTCTGGATTGGGAAACGAAGCTGGATTGTTTTGCCATGCTGATAGGGTATGTCGATAAAAGCCATGCCCACTGTCTTTCCCTCGTAGATGAGTTGGAAGATATTCTTTACTAATACGTAGACAGCGCGCTTTTCGTCCTCTACACCCCTTTCCTAGTCATCCTGGAACGCAGCACACCGGCCCAAATCGAGGCCGACCCGGAACTGACAGTAGCGCTAACTGCGCTGCGATTCGCCTGTAAGATGTCGACCGAGATATCGTGTAAGATCAACACAGACTTCGACACAGCTTCAAGATCACCTGCTGTGCTCTGCGCGCCTGCAGGAGCGTCCTGTTATAGGGTTATCCTGGCTTATTCCTGCATATCGCGTATCTTCCCCGAAGAGTATGAAGCGTGTGAGAAGGCTATTACGGAGAAGTTTGAGAGTCTGTGGCTATTTAGTTTCAGATGGGGTTTTGCTGGTACGTTGGATCTATTTTATGGGCCCCTATTCTTGACATAAGTCCGCTGACTTGACTCTGCAGAGAAAATGATGAGACAGCTTGAGTACAGAACAGGCAGTAAGTAACTCATTCTCAGCTTCCTTCCCATCACAAACCTTCCCGGATGTCAAGACTAGAGTTCTTTGATGGCCCGACCCCTAGCTCAAGTCCCTTTCCTACGCCTGGAACATACACTGACATACTTCCTAGTCAACCGCAAACACTACCTTAAGAACACATCAATCGCTCCGCCAGCACTGGGCTTGGGTTATGAGCTCTAAGATTCCCGAATTAAAACCCGATGGTTATTGAAAAATAAGATGGAATGTTCACAACGAGTCAATTAAAGAATGGACATGCATAGTCATGTATTGACCCCCTTTCCGCTCAGCATTCAGCTCGGGATATATGATGCAGTGGCAGCGCCATTGTATGTAAGTATAACGTGTATAAAACAAAAGCAAAAGAATGGAAAACCTATTTTCATGAACGGTTTCTCTTCATGAGAACTTCATGTCTTGGCCCGAGTTGAGAATTGTATAAGAGGCATAACGACCATTGTGTCTCGGCTTATGAGTGAGACAAGTTGAAGCGCCGATCTGATACTATCATGACCGTACGCGCTGTCTCTTGTCTTCAAGGTGCAGTATTCTTGAGACGACGTTGCTTCATGATGGCATGACACACCGAGGTGTGAATTGTGAGGTAGTCGTCGATAGTGAATCACAGCATACATTCGTCGCCACTGACAATGAGACGGACCCATGACCCTTAAGAAGCCTCATCGCATTCATTATCTCAAGAGCGCAAAGCGGTCTCTTATCATCATGGCTTCACTTCCCATGAGTTCTGCATGCGTGCATGCCCACATTTAATACCAGTCATTCATATCAGTCCATGACACCTGTCTCATCACCACACTCATATATCTATCCTCACATATCTAGCTTCTCATGCAGCAACTCACCCGTGCGGTCCGCACCGTCGCATGAGAACAAGCATCTACGGCGTGACATGCAACGCTAAGCCCTGCCATCCAAACAACGACCATCCGTGAGAGCCGTTATATTGGTTCGGGGGCGAGGCGCGCATGAGCTGAGATGTGTTACTGCGTCGCGCATATACTTACCTATTCCTCTCATCTTCGTTTATTCATGTCTTCGTTTATCTGTTGGAAGAGTAAGTGGATACGAGCGCTTGGATAATTCGATAAGGGCAACTGGTTGACTTGATACCTCGGCATCTATGGAACGAACGCGGAATAGATAGCGAGCATGAGATCAACTCGAGATGGTGATATGATACTCACACCCCTCGTGTTCGCTAGGCTGTCAACACTACCTCTGTCCCAGTGCGATGAGAGAGAGAGACATGCGATCAACGCGATAACGCACCTTGTGATGAACCAATATTCCGTATCTAACTAGATAGTAGCCACCGAGAAGTCCACGCGATCATGTCGTCGATCGCATTCAGCAGCGCAGTCGCATCACGGGCCCTTCCATCCTAACCCAACCCATCATCTACTCCCTATTTAGCGTCAACAAGCAACCTTACGATACACGTCAACATCACCAGCCTACCTACCCGCAAATTTGTCAAAATATTAACACCGATCACGGCCATCATGATCGACGAGGCGCATGCGCGCAGATCCAAGTGCCGACCCGACCCGACCCATCTTGGGCCGTGTTGTCGTCATGCGATGATCGGCCCTTTCTCTCCTCCCATCTCTGTCACTTTCTCGTTTCCCTCTCTCTCCCATCTTCTCTCCCCTTCCCTCCTCTTCCTATCACGCCGAAACTACAGGATATGCACGCACGCACATCTGCATCCATGTACCGACATGTAAATTTTTCCCACAGTGCGATTCGTACCTCATAGTGGGGGAGCAAGAAACCCAGCAAAAAAAACCATAACCCCCACACTGCACTAAAGTGGACTCCTCCACTAAAATAGGTAGGCCGACGGCCCGCAAGTGGAGTCGACCCGACGTGACGTGACTATTTATACTCCATGGCCATGGCATGATGGCACGGCACGGTTGGAGAGAAGGACGTCGGGCTGGCGAGTCGGAAGGAAAAATGGGTATATAGCGACCACGTTGAGAAGGGAGATAGGCAAGAACAACAAATCAGTACAACGATGATGTAGATTGTCCCGGTTGCAGCATCGGATTTCGGCACAGAATCAGAGCCAACAAAAGCAGAAGAATTCATTGAATTGCTGTGTATTATAGAAACTATCTCCGCCCCTAATGACAAGAGATGCGCCTCCGAAGATGCCAAACCTCCTTCAAACTCCTAGTCATGCCCTAAATACTCATATGGCCTGATGGCCTATATACACTGTAATACAATGTACAGACAGGCATTTGATATCCTTGATACAGTTCCCGCGAGAAAACCAGAAAGTCATGACAGAACCAGACGTCGTCAACCCCTTATGATGCCTCGTTTCTTTGAGGTTTCGCGTCTGTCAACGCCATTCTTCATAAGATCTGTCCCCTTTGCGCTCGCGGTCGCAATAGAGTAAGGCAGATCGAATGGCGCAAGTCGTTCGTACAAGTCGTTCGTACAGTACGGTAAATCATACACCCAAAACATGATGGAATATAAATGCTAGGTGCCCAATCCGGGATGACTATGCAAAATGCGGTCATCTTTCTGTCTGGTGAAAATGAAAGGGTTGAGAGTAAGGTAACTTCTGTCCCTTTCCCTCTCCCTTAACACACCCGGGTATCAAATGGCGACGCTGCTACTAACGACCATCACGAGCAGCGCGCCGTTAAGCGTGCAAATCAAAACAAATGTAGCCCACACAGCGAGGCTATAGGAGTATCCGCTGGGATACTGCCGGTAGAGCATAGTACCGAGACCCATGCAGGCACAGAGAAGACTGGCGACAGAGCCGGCCGCTGCCCCGATATCTACCTCGAGACGCAGGCTGCGCCGGCCCGTGACAACTAGCAGGGCCGACACACCGAGCAGCATGAAAGCTGCTATAAAGGCGAGCACAATGCTCCGCGTCAACACGATGTCCTGGTACGGCGTCATTTTGGTTTCGAATCCGTCAGAAGCAAAAGGGGACGAGAACTGAGGGGTGCCCGCACGGCCCCGTAGCATGCTGTCATCCGATGACAGATATCCATCATCGGTGTGGGCTTCGAGGTCACTGGCCGGTCTTCGACTTCCTATGGTGAAGTAGTTGTTGACGGTGCTGTTCGATCGGTTACGGTGATGACCGAGCAGCGAATGCACTTCCGAAGGAGACCCGACGATTGTGGGTGAGTTCGAGGTTACGTCCTTAGGTTTCTGAAAGTGCAGCCAATGGCGCACTTGGTCAACCGGTCCGTTGAAGACGCTCTTCACGTAAGCGACTCCCGGAAAGTCCA
Source organism: Xylariaceae sp. X167 (assembly GCA_028637775.1). Classification (NCBI taxonomy): domain Eukaryota; kingdom Fungi; phylum Ascomycota; class Sordariomycetes; order Xylariales; family Xylariaceae; species Xylariaceae sp. X167. Next base: position 21,613 of record JAJFDK010000182.1, read on the forward strand.
TGTTGGCATTGGGCTCGATATAGATGACGTAGGCGTCGTCCTCGTCATCGCCCATCTCACTGCCATCCTCATACTCGTTCCAGTATTTCGTCGGTGGTACAATGGGCGCAGGGATGGCTAGCTCGTGCTGAGCTTCTTGTGGAGGAGTTCTACAGCCTCCAGTAGGAGTTTCCCAAGCGTCAGATGTGGACGGCGTCTCGAGATCACTGCTGTCGTCACACGGCGGGCAAGACTCGAGGGCGGAGCGCAGTTCCCGATACTGCGACTGAAGCGGCGCGAAGTCGTACGTTGTGAAACTCTTCGGCGATTGGAGAACGTTGTTCTTAAACCGAGAACTCAATGTGGTCGAGCTAGTCCACTTCTGCGAGGATGTCAGCCGACGCGGATCGGTTTCAATGCGCGATGACTTGCATGCGCGACACAAGAGCTTGTTACAGTGTACACACTGTGCACAGGTGGTGACGGTGCAGCAGATGACAAATGGTGTATGGAAACATGTTGGCAGCAGGGGAGAAGTGAGGTGGTACGCGGTAGTGGCCGATCTGGGCTGCTCAGCCGATCTGGGATCACATCGAAGAGTCACAACAATCCCTCCAATGCCTCAGGTCCCCGATTTGCTAGATTGACAACATTCATGCACTAGTGGAGGTACTTCTACTACCACATTAGCGTTTTCAGATTGCTTGTCGCTCTAAAATTGGCGACGCGGCGATTCAGTACAAATCCAGTATAGCAAGACTGGAAGTGTTCTAATCAATCGCTTCAAACGCCTGAATTTGCATGGGGACCCAAGTCTAGATTTCGTCAATCTAGCCTTAGCCACGAATATGGGGACTCGACTATCAGCCCAGCCAGGCTAGAGGACCAACGCGCCCTCCGAGCCCGCGAGTCGATAACGGGCTTGGCGAGCTGACTGACGAACCATGAAGCGAAGATGCGCAGCAGATACTAACACGAGGACACGAGGGGGCAAGGGGCGAGGGGGGGAAGGAGGCAAAGCAGCGAATGCAACAGCTTGGGACTAACAAGGGCAGCATACCTTGTACTTTTTGAGGATCTTGTGGAAACCAGTCACTTGGGCTTCGACAAAGCGTCCCAGCGCTTCGATGTCATGACTGCATTCTTCCGTCTGTGTCCGATACTTGAAGAAGCGTTGTTGCCGGCTCTTATCTGACCAACCTCGTGCATCGGCGCATTTCAGCTGCAACCGGCACACCAAATTCGAGATATGACCTGGTATCGATGGCTGAGTTAACTATGAAGCTCATAAGAGGCGACTAAGGACCGAACATACGTAGACGGCGCGAGATCTCGTCGGTCTTGCTGGAGACGAATAATCCGATACGGTTGTGTTCGGAGCATAGCTCGAGGAAGAAGGCATCCTCGAACTTCTGGAGAGCACGATCCTGGTGACCCGGGATGGCGATGGCCGCCGTGGTGGCCTGGTCTTTGGTCGTGTGTACCTTGATCTGGTGCTTCAGCGAGTCATAGTCGACATTGTGCACACTCCAGCCGGGTACTGAAACCTCGTTGAGTCGCTCTCCGAATTTCATCTTTGTGCTGTGTGCAAGAGCGATGTCAGACTCTGGTTGCGAAGTCGTGGCCCGCCTCTCAGATTCTAAATGCCCGAGAGTCTGGAGAGAAGTTCGCAGGCCTTTTATTCAACTCAACGAAGGGCACAACAAACCGGGCATTTGCTAGCAGAATGCAGCGTTAACGATGATCAGGCGCACGATGAGGGTGGTGTGGCGACGGTGGTGAGGGCATGGAATGAAACGAGTTGGCTGATTGACCGAGTGAGTGAGGCAGCGAGATCAATCACAGGATTTGCGAATATGAATATGGCCGTGGGCACATGCTCCCGGAATATTTCTGACTCTATGAAAGGCGAGGTCAGAGGTTAAGAGGTTCAGAGCAGAGCAGGGGACATGATGTGGTGTGTCTGGCGTTGGTTGCCATACGTTCGCTTTTATAGTTATGTGCGATTCGTTGTCTTGAACTCTGTCAGGCATGTACCTTCAGGCATTTGACGTGGTATAGGGGCTTACTAAGCTAGCGTGGGATAATAGAGCCAGGATCGTAGGCGGCGCTAGACTGCTTACGGTAACTTTTGTCAGGTGAATTGCAGTTGGGCCGTTGGAATGGAGCGCGCTAAACTGCCCTAGTCGGAATAATGAAGTCGTTGCAGGCATGGCGATAGGCCGTCATGGCATAAAATCGATACCTGCCAGGCAGGTATTGCAGGCAGTGCATGCCCAAGTTCCTCGTACAGGGAGTACAGAGGTGTACTTGCCTGCGCTACTGTACGTAAAGAGAGAGCTAGTGACGTAACATGATGTGCTAGTGGGTACATTTGCACGGTACTGTACCACCTCAGACATGCAGCGAGTACGAAGAACGAAGAACATGTCAACAACTCCTCTTAACAGCAATTAATGCCATACAAAGCACGGAATCGATATGACATACGATAGGCAAACTGGAGCAGTCGAAGACAGTCAACAATACTGAGCAGAACTGGGCCTGATTCGCAGGTATTCTGTGCCGTTGACGTACATGTAGTTTATGTACTTACTTGTAAGTTTATGAACGAATTAATGTTTAGTATTCCGTAGCAGCCGACGCCTGGAGATTTCGACCGACACCGGCCGGGCCTCAAAACAGCAATGAGGTACGACATACGTATTTTAGTGTCTGTTTCCTGGACTCGTCAGTCTCGCCTGTCTCGACTGTCTCCACCCCGTAGTAGTTGATAAGATAACGTCTGCTATTTTGAGCGTCCTTATCATTGGCCAGCCCACGTAGGACAGTCCGAACGCTCCAAGCGCAGCCATCCCTCCTTAACATGAGTTTAGACGTCGACCTAGAAACGACCTGCCTCTAAGAGAACACGAGATTAACACAAGCAAGTCGTCTCCGAGGAAAAAATTTTGCGATCCCTGGGCAAAAAGCAGTCAGCCCTACATTAGCAGTTTTTTTTTTTCTTCGCCTCTGAACTGCTCCTAAAATTTAACTAATGGTACATCACCTACATGTACATATGTAAGTGCGGGCACAGTATGGTCACCGTGTATGGCAGCGTTAAGCCAATTGAGTCTAGCGGGCTTCCACTGCGCTAGAAGGGGCCCTAACAGGGTTGCTAGCCGGCTAGACCTGGCTACAACCCCAGTGTACGACACTGCCTTTTCTAGTGTAGCGTCTGGACGTTAGTGTGGTGTTCACCATTTTGTACGGTTTACACCGGCTGATTTTCTGTATCGCAGTGCACGAAGTTCGTAGCGTATGGCTAGGTATGCACAGGTGGGTTGTTACATGACATGGCTAGCCGTAGTCACAGACTTACACGACAACAAAGACAAAGACGATTGTTATAAAGGTGTGGACGTCGTGCGCCGTGAAGTCTCATATATACCTCGTCGGTCTCTAGCACTGGGGGGCTCGGTGTGCTTTAGAGAAGGAGCTCTTCTGATCAGAGGAAGGTCCGTATCACCATCCCATTCAAGGTGCAATCACGACCGGTACGGGCGTGACCCATCTTCCTCACCTCCCGCGCAGTCACTTCGCCCGTACGGACTTTCCCCTGCACGGACCTCCTGCAGAAGATGACTCCTCGACTGCAATGCTACCCAGTCTGGTCTGGACTCCTCCCAGCATCCAAGCCAGGCCCAACAGGAACAGCAGAACAACTGGAACAGCTCGAAGCTCGGAATTCCGTCCAAATTCGTGTTCGTGATTGGAGAATTGAAGGCTTATTTGGGTTATGCTTATCGACCTCGTTCGCTCTCCATCCATCACCCCCCCTCCGGCGAGCATCGCAACGTTTTTAATCATTATCTCTCCATCTTTCTCCGTACCTGCTACTATTCCGTACATACACACATATATTGACATGCTCACCATACTGCTCGACCAGTCACAATGCTCTACCGACCACCTACCAGGTGTTTACTCACTGGCTCATACGCTCACATCTGCTATGAATTCGGAGCTATGGTCATCTGGTCCCCCTATAGATAGACGGGGTGGTCAGGCTACTTGACCAGACTGGTCGAACAGCATGGTAAGTTCACTAATCCGTAAAGGCAGGGAGGTCAGTATCCAATATATTACCGATACCCCATGTTAAGATAATGAAGATGAGATAGGTAGGTATGATGGCCATGTTGTTGTTGCCGCGCCTTGGAGGCATTGATGCTCCAAATGAGCTACCCGCATCGATTCGACGAGTGAACTCGAAGGAGAACAACTTACCCAGCGCATGGGCTTTCGGCCGCGGCAACCCCTTGACTCTCAGTCTGCGTCGTGACCACGAGAGGCACGACATACGAGATCACCGATGATGGTCTTATTCTTGATAATGAATATTGACATATTACGTACCTGTAACATGATCAATAGACAAGGCCATGCTTCATCCTGATGAGATGGCCCTCATATTAACGACTGCATAATATCAGGTCATACGCACAGCTAAACGAGATGTCGAGGAAGAGCTCAATGCCTCGTCTGTTTTGTGAGGTGGTACTACATCAACTGAGGATCGGTACGACATGAGGCACGAGACTCGGGGGCGAAGACATGGGCTCGGGGTCGGAGATAAGCCCTATCCAAGACACGCGAGGGAGGAGAAGCGTTTGAGGAAGCGTTATGAGTTCGTTCTCCGAGGAGTTACAGTTCACGCCGGCCTAATATCGGCGACCAGGCTTGCCGTGAGGGGGATCTGAACCCCAGATCGGATCTTCAAGCCTCTGACGAAAAGACTGGCAGGCCGGTGGCTGTTGTCCCGCGATAGACTGCAAGTTTGACGGGAACTACCGACACCGTACCCGCGCCACGCCCCACAATTGGAAGTCCTCAGTTCTTTTTCGAGCTTCCTCGACGCATCTCTTCGAATCAATAGCCCACCGGTATGTAGTGTACCGGTACATAAGGCACAATCATAGGTCCTGAGGCCAGCCGAAGTCCGACGGGCGAGTTCGATCCCGAAGCGCCAAGTATGTACCTACGCGTCTCCGGCGCCCTGGGTACGGTTTTGTGGTCTGTCGTGGAGGTTGAAGAACCGTGCCGGTTACGGCAACGCGGGTTGAGGAATTCCCCAATTAAATCTACCTATTCCGTCCTAGTACGATCAGCACGGCCTCGGGCCCTCGCCTCTCACCTTGCGGGAAACGGCGCTTCGCTATCTGACCATGGGCTTTAACCTCTCTGGTAATCGCCACCCCACTGCAATTTATCCACGCCGCTCCGCGCTTCTTTCAGAAGAAGTCTCAGACAATTCCAAGCTTCCAACTTTTCAATCAATCCCTGCAAAGTCCGAAGCGAACTCGCCACACTCATCTGTGTGCCACCAACAGAATCAACTATGCACCTGTCGTTGAAGGGTCTCGAATGCTCCATCTAGAAAACATGCCGAGGTCTAGACAACAAGTTTCTCGGTGTCCGCGATACATACGGTTTACTTTGGATTAATGGCAAAGCTTCCCGAGAACTCTCTGCAGGTTCATCATGGCTGCAGGTTCGTGTCTGCAGGTTTGCCCTGCAACCCCTGTATCACGGACATGTTCTTGATGCACACGTGAGCCGGCTGTCATTCTGAAGCGACCACCACGAACCATCAGGATATTCTATCTAAGTGTGCTTCATAGTCCGGGGTGCACTCACAGATTACCTAATTCCGGGGGACTGTCGTGAAGGACGGTGTCATGGGACGGTTGCCAGCAGGGGGCCTAGGCTCACATTCAGATAACTCTGCATCAACATCCAGGTTCTGAGGCGCTTACATACCCTACATAACGGCTGGATAGGTTACACTCTGTTCCACTCGCCGTATACCGCCGACCGGTATAGGGACGGTAGGAACGGTATAGGTCGACCCACCGTGCACCACGGAGCAGTGACGGTACGGAAACGAGAGAGATGTTGAATGCGCCGCACAACTCCTGGTGTTACAATGGATATTCGAGGTCATAACGGCGCATCCATTTTCAATCACACTTCCGTGCATATTTGAGGATACAATATCCTGGTGAGTCTCCCATACGGAATACTCAACAGTACGGATTACAATTACTATATGCATACTTGCCTACCTCCTTATAGGTAGCTCTGCGAGACAACCTGCCTATGTACATACCTTTGTGGTACCAGCAAGCCAAGCTCCGCCGGAGCGGGTGCACCTGGAGGGTCGGAAGTCTCCTGGCATCATTTGAGTGGGTGCACTAGCAGTGCGGATTATGGACAGGCAAGCAGGCACGCTGCCTACGCGACGAACCAACTACGGAATACTACCTACCTACCTGGGTCACTGGTCCGGCCTGATAACGGCTTGCAGAATTCCCGGGAGCCTGGATGGGACCTGGCCAGGCCGGCCGGGTAAATATTCCTTCGAGATAGGAACAGGCAAGGAGCTTACTACTACGGAATACCTGGCTTCCTTTCGCCGATTAACGCGATGTCGGCTGTGCGGGCCTATACCTTGGAGGTAGCTTGCCTACTTCGTACGGCCCCTAGCCCGTTGTGATATACACGGGTACCGGTATGGCGCCGCCTACCCATAGTGTCCCGGTATTCCGTACCTAGTGTGATACTAATGCACGGGTTACACGTGTAAGTGAGGCAGGTGTCCCGTTTCTCGTAGGTACGAGTAGGTCCTTGTGTTCGAAGCGACAGTGCTGCTGTCGAGTTCCTCCCGCTCTACCCGTTGCCGCCCTAGCGCGAAAGTGGCGGCAAGTTGCAACGGCTGGGTAATACCAGAAGTAATGGCAGCCAGCACAAAAAAAGTGGAAAATGAAAATGAAAAGATTGATAAGGGGCAGCAGTGTGATTGTAACGTGGGCATACAAGTTACAACATTCGACAAGGACCGGCCTTCATTATTCCCGTCAGAAAAGGTAAACCTTGCGCACTTTCATTCAACTCGTCCCACGAACGTGTCTCCCAAGACTTTACCGTTGTATCGACTTGTACGGACTAAACGTGCCTGGCCTAGTCCGCCTCGTTGTTGGCATCGACAATTCGTTCGCTCACAAGGTATTATTATGGATTACTCGCCAGTCGCCGCCATCGGGTAAGCAAATACAACGCTTGCGCTTCATTTGTAGTCGACAATACTACATAAAATGAAAGAAGGGAGGATACGAGTAACTTGCCGGTTGGCTGAAAATCTTGCTAGCCACTAACATGCTAACAAGTTGCTGACCATCTCACCTAGGTAGGTACATACGTAGCAGTGTGACCAGACCAACCTCGTTGTTTCGAGCGTTTGTATGAAGATGGTACACTATTCCAGACTCGTCGTTCCCCGTCCATTGCTTGGCGCAAAACTCGGGCCAAGAAATCCAGGCGGGACGAGCTGACATTGATGCGCCGAAATTCCGACGGGTACACTTTAGAACCGGTCGATCAGGTACCAGGTGAGTCCAGAGATTGGCATCTCACACCGTGTAGTGACAATTGTCTATTCTCTCTCATAATTTGGTGTTGAATGAGTCATTGAGATGAATTATTGTGAACATGAAGAATTGACACTCGTTGATGAGAAACCGGTTGAGTTCTTCACATGAGAAGAAGAGAAGCATTCCAGTCCATCAGGGTCTTGACTCTTGACTGCCCCTGCCGATGGCGTGCTTCTGCTTATGTAATGTCTCACTTACGGTCCTCGGAATACGGATTAGTGGGTGTAATCCGTAAATTTCTGTGAGATTCCATTCCGTAAAGTCCGCGGATGAATAAAAAACATCGTGAATCGAATGAAAGGCGGTGCGTTTTATGACGAGATTCACCGTGACGACCTCATTGAGTAGCAAAGTGATAAGACTCTGGATTGAGAGGTTATCAGAAGTCCGGACTCATTACTTGCATTTTACACCGTTTAGATTGTCTCAGAATCGCCAAAATGGTAAGTGTTTCCAACTCGGCGAAAGCTGAAAAACTCACAACTCATTCTCTCCAGGTTCACGCAGACGCGTCAAACTTCGCCGAGGGGGTAACGAAGAAGGAAGCCTATGAGCAAGTGCTTTTACAAGCCGAGGGTCTCTTCGACGGTCAGAGAAATTGGGTACGTTTCAACCCCTTTAGTTACCCGTTTGGATAACTCACCGTACTAAACGAACGTCAACCTAGGTCTGGTGCGTACTTCATCATATCTCATGAGAATGACTGATATGATATCTATCCCCTGAAGTCTTCATGTAGACTTACGTCATCTCATGAATGATGATACCCTTGTTTCATGATGTTGTTCTGACAAAAAACGGTCAAGCAACCTGTCCAACACCGCTTCTCTGCTATGGCACGCGTATAAATCCTTGCCCTCCCCTAGCAACCAGGTGAACTGGGCCGGTACGTTATTTATTTATGTTTCCCTCACTGAGTTCCCTACACCGCTCTCACCGTTTACCATCCAAACCCCAATACAGACCTAGCTAGCTGACTCCCGAGCCACAGGTTTCTACACGCTGGATCCCCAGAAGACAGCAAAGCCACAGCTCATACTCGGCCCATTCCAGGGCAAGGTGGCGTGCCAGACCATCGCCTTTGGCCGCGGCGTCTGCGGGGCGGCGGCCGCGAGCCAGGAGACGCAGCTGGTCCCGGACGTCGAGAAGTTCCCCGGCCACATCGCCTGTGACGGTGACAGCAAGAGCGAGATCGTGGTTCCAATCGTCGCGGGGGACAAGCTCGTGGCTATTATCGATATTGACTGTGCGGAGGTGAATGGGTTCGATGAGGTGGATAAGGAGTACTTGGAGCAGTTGGCGGCGCTACTGGCACGGAGTTGTGACTGGTAACAATGAGACGCTGGATAACTCAGGTTGTTGTTACCGACAGGGGCTTCGACAGCTTGGATATATTCATAAATCTACGTTATGTTTTTAAAGGAATAATGAGATCATAAATATGCAGATACTGTATCTTATCAATCTATCGTAGACATCTACCTCCACACTGTTCGGCGATAATAGCTCCCAGCTGCTCAACCTCCACCCCCGATCCCGCAACCTCCGCCGCCAAGAATCACGGGTATCCTGTAATCCGTACATACCATGAGACACCTCATGAACAAGACCTTGAGTCTCTTCACTAAAACAACCAAATTTGCAATCTACCAAAGTCCGCGTTTGAGCTGCAGATCCGGCCCCATTAACCCCCTCCACACAACCCCCAGTATAATCCGCAAGATGGCTACATCAACATCCCCGGTGCTCCAAAAGCCCATCAAGCTGGCCTGCGTCCAGCTCGCCAGCGGCGCCGACAAAGCCGCCAATCTCGCGCACGCCCGCGAGAAAGTCCTCGAGGCAGCCCAGGCAGGCGCAAACCTAGTCGTGCTACCGGAGTGCTTCAACTCGCCCTACGGATGCGACTTTTTCCCCTCGTACGCGGAGACGTTGCTCCCGTCTCCGCCGTCAGCGGAACAGTCCCCATCCTTCCACGCGCTCTCGCGCATGGCGGCCGAGGCGAAGGTCTATCTCGTCGGCGGCTCAATCCCGGAAGCCGGACCCGAGGAGAAGAAGTACTACAACACCTCCCTCATTTTTGGACCGGATGGTGAGCTGCTGGCGAGTCATCGCAAGGTACATCTCTTCGACATCGATATCCCCGGTAAAATCACCTTCCGCGAAAGCGATGTCCTGAGCGCCGGGAATAAAGTCACGTTGGTCGATTTGCCGGGTTACGGCCGCATTGCCGTGGCGATTTGCTACGATATCCGGTTCCCTGAACTCGCTATGATTGCAGCAAGGAAGGGTGCTTTTGCCTTGATCTATCCTGGCGCGTTTAATTTGACGACGGGCCCGCTGCATTGGAAGTTGTTGGGCCAGGCGCGTGCGATGGATAATCAGTGCTATGTGGCCATGTGCAGTCCTGCGCGCGATATGAGTGCCGGATATCATGCGTGGGGCCATAGTTTGGTTGTGGATCCGATGGCGCAGGTTGTTGTTGAGGCTGGGGAGGAGGAGGCGGTTGTTTACTGGGAGTTGGATGGCGGGAAGATCGTTGAGACGAGGAAGGGGATCCCGGTTACGGTGCAGAGACGGTTTGATGTTTATCCCGATGTTGCGGAGGGGAAGGTGAGGTTTGAGGAGTAGATAGGGGGGATTCAATATAAGAATTAGGTATTGGGTTATGAATTGATGAGTTAAGATACGGTCCGTCCTGTGACTTCCGCTACCTTCTTGACATTGTTTCCCGTCGACCAGTGACAGCAATCCCGAAGTGCCTGATAAGTTGCTAGAGTCTATCAGATGAGTTGACCACGGTGTCTCATCGTCTTGTATCACTGTTCAAGCATCAGAGCTGAACCTCTGGTGATCTGAGTTCGAGTCGTTCAGCTTTGGAAGAGGTCGTCTAGATTCTATATGCGCTATGTGTGGTAGTCTATGACATTTAGGCCGGATATAAGGGGCCATTCATGAATTGAGCGTGAAAGGGGGTTCCTCCATCGTCTTTTTGGCCTTCATCATGAAACATATGCCTGATTCCCTCACATTCCTATCCCATCATCCATCAACCCAACATCACTCCCACCAGCCAGAAACAGCCCCCAAATCACCGCCCTACTTCAAAAGCGCCTCCTCGCCCTCAACAGGCACCAACTCCTCAAAGCGGCGCAGATCCATGGGCTTCTCCAACAAGGGAATGACAAAGGGGTCAAAGGTCTTCCAGTAGGGGTTGCCAAGGTGGTACTTCTGGCTGCCCTCGTTCTCGTAGCGCTCGACAATGGTGAAGTCCTGGGGGTCGTGCACGCTCTGCATGACGAACCACGAGATGGTCTCCTTGTCCTTAGAGTAGATGGCGGAGGCCTCGTTGAGCTTGGCGTGCAGCTTGTCGATGTTCTCCTTGCCGGGCTTGGCGCGGAGGTGGACGACGATTGTGTAGACCATTTTGATTTTTTGGTTGAGTTGAATGTGGTATGATGGTTTGTGGTGATTTGATTGAGAATTGGATGAGAATTGATAAGATTTGGGATGTTGACGTGGTCTTTTCGACGATCTTGAGCTTTTAGGATGAGCGATGCAGGTGAGCGGACACCGGACTATCTCGACTTTTGCATATTCCGTTTCAGCTCACCGAACAAATGTGCCTCTACTGAGTAGTTGCCATAATCGGAGGGATGAGGTGTCTCTCCGGAATTTATTTTCCGTGAGCTTGTCTTTCGCGGTGTTCATGAAAACACAAACAACTGTCCATCATCGTTTTCACGTCTTGATTGTCTTCATATTCACTTGCATTCTGCCTCTCATTCCGCGAGATCCGGCGTGAATATATTCCATCACTCAAGAACTCATACCCGATAACGGTCAAACTGATGATGACATCAAGCTGGTCCGTCAATAGAGCTTCAATCCTGCGACGACAGACACTATTAAAATAGGCACACGACTGACGAAGTACTCACAAGTACCCGGTCTAACAGGTACATCTTGAACGGGTATACGGGTTACCGTCCGATCGGATTGCAGCGAAAGAGCATACATTAGCGGAAGAGCTAAGAGAAAAATTCACATCCGGCTTGACCGAGGACATGTGAGCGATGATGGCGCCAAGGCGAGGCAAGGCAGCCGAGGCAGAAACGAAGACGAGCCAATGACGTTGATGAAGACTCGACATCGCATGCGATTGGGACGATGAAGGACCGATCGTGAGATGGGACGTCGCCGGTTGGTTGCTGGTCGTTGGAGGCCTTCAGTGTGGCATGCACATATTCAGCTGGGAGCGAGTGTGTGTCTTATACGGATTGCGACTCTGTCTCAAGTCAGCGATCAGATTCGACAAGTTCTGATTACTTGCAATCCGGCCGTCTCAACCGATTCGATGCAAACGTGCCGGATAGCCATCGGTCGATTGGCTAATATAATCCGCTCCTCCAGAGGAAGACTCATTTATCGTCTCATCCTTCGCCATTTAGCAAGAAACTGAGACATTTCTCAAGCGCGCATGGCATTGGAATCGTTTTCTAGCCTCCGAGTTCGTGTTCAGCGTCGCGTATCTTTATACGAGAACAGGCGAGGATCCGTATTTATATAAAAGACGCTCGCAGTGTCAACTCCAACGAGTAACGCAACGACGTTACCCACGAACAAGCATGCTCTTTTCGACTCAATATATCGTGCAGGTATATCAAACCTGCGTATTGCCAATGCGGAGAAATGCTGCAACCATGGCCAGGGAATACTCCATCCTACAGACGCATACGTGACGGTTTATATACCTGCCAGGTAACAATACCCCATGGGGGATTCTCCGTCTAAAGTGCGTGCAGTCAAGCCGTTACTGATCCCTGAGGATATAAAGTAGGTACAGGTAATGTCGATCGTTCATGCATGTAACTCATCCATTATACACCTGCTTGAATGCGTAACACCACTTCGTACGTATACAGCCGATGATCAAACCCAGGAACAGAAATATGACCACCCCTGTTTCGGAGGCAGATCTCCCGGCGGACAGAACTTCTATCTGCGGCAATGTGGTCGCCGGACTTCCGTATCGATCTGCCCACGCAAAATATCTAGATTTGTTCCGCTTCTGTGTAGTATCCTGATTCTTTTCCTCCATGATCTTCTCATTCCTTGGCAGGTTGGGTATTAGAAGATCACGACCAAACGTGTATTCATCGGTAAGATCTAGGTTACGATAGCCGTCCAGTTCCTCGTGGATGGCAATCGCTGTAACGTGGGAGATAAAGACATGTGGGAGTAGAAGGGCAAACGTCAAAAGAGCAAGGTAATGAGAATCAATCCACCATGCGCAGCTCACCATTACCACTCCCATTATACCACCGTGTCCCGCGTTCAACAACACGTCTACGACAAGTCGTCGTAGTCTGCGTGCTCTGCCTCGCCATATACTGCTTCGTCTTCGGGCCGGAGGTCCACCCAACTGAGACCAAAGAACATGTCCGCGTCCTGCCAGAAGCCCTCTTAAACAATCGCTTCCTGAAGGAGAACCAATGCCGCACCGCATTCCCCGGTCTGCTAGATGAGGTCGACAAGGAAGTAGCCAAGGGCCCGTTCAAACTCGAGCGGAACCCGTATAACCTGGGCCCCTTAATCGCGCGGATCCGGGACGGTCAAGTCAGTCCCCCTTTTCATCCCCCTCATGACCAACACTTCTGACAACACCAGCTCTACATCCTCTCCGCAACGCGCAAAAGCGACCTAAGCAAAGACATGCTCGCCCACCGCAGCGCAACCCTCCACCAAATCGCCAACGCCCTCCTAACCTGGCCCCGTCCACGTCGCTCCCCCTCCACCTCCCCCTTCTCGCACATCCCCAACACCATAATCGCCTTCAACCACCACGACGACCCCCTCCCCTCCACATTCTCCTACTCCCGGCCCCTGGACCCGTCCTACCTCCACACCACCACCGGCGCCCCAAAACGCTTCTTCCCCATCCCCCACTTCAGCTTCTACTCCTGGCCCAACCCCCTCATAACCTCCCTGCCACACGCAGCGCGCGAAATCTCCCAAATCGAATCAACCACGCCCTTCACCGCAAAACTACCAAAGGCCATCTGGCGCGGCACAACCTGGTTCAACAGTCCGCACGCCGGCCGCGCCCGCCAAACCCTCGTGCACAAGTTCTCCGATAAACCCTGGGCCGACATCGCCGCGTTCGACGCGAACTACACGAACGCCCTCCCGATCGAGGAGTTTTGTCGGTATAAGTATATCGTGCATACCGAGGGCGTGACGTATAGCGGGCGGTTCCAGTTTCATAATCTCTGCGCGAGCGTCGTGTTAGCGCCGCCGATTATGTGGGCGCAGCATTTATCCCATCTCTTGAAACCCGTGTTCAGTTATGATTTGGGCGTTGAGAGGGAGGGTGAGGGGTTGGCGCCGTACCCTGCGCCTTGGGTAAGTGAGGCCTGGCCGAGATCATATGATGTGGAGCGCGAGGCGAATATTGTGTTTGTAGCGCAGGATTGGAGTGATCTAGAGGCTACGGTCCAGTGGTTGGAGGCGCATCCGGGGATCGCGGAGGGGATTGCGAGGAGGCAGAGGGCGGTGTTTGCCGGGGAGGGGTATTTGAGTCCGGCGGCGGAGATGTGTTATTGGAGGGGACTTATTAAGGGGTGGAGTGAGGTTGTGAGGGTGGACGAGGGTGAATGGGATGATTTGGGGGAGGTGCCGTGGGAGGAGTTTTCGTTAAGGGAGGTTCATAAGTGAGATGGATTCAGGGGTTGGCTTTTCGTGATGGTTTTCAAGTGAGATTCAGGGGTCGTCTTTCTCGATTGTCTCAACTTTACGATAAGTATACCAGGTCGAAGGGCGTAAGGAGTCATTCATCATCATTCCTTATATTATGGACACTTCAAAAATGAATTATAAAACATTACTGCCATTATTCGTCTTATTTTCTCTTTCTCCTAATGGCAAAGGTTATTTGCACTGTGATCTAGAAATACCTACATCGCAGAGTAGTTCTTTTGACAGGTTCCATGCAGTGTATACACACAGCGCGTAGTAGTAGTAGTTTACCCCCTTAACCCACCCCTCTCTGCCGTATCCCAGGGGCTCTCAAGGGCCGAAAATCAGAAACCTCCCCGTTCCCATGTTGATGTTGATGATGATTGAAAAGAAATTACCGAACCCGAACACAAATGCGCCGCCACAGAAGAAGTAACCGTTCTCATAATCCAGTCCTTGCACTTAAGCTCGCAAATGCGTCCGGACTATGCCGCCCGTTGTTCCAGGCCATCTCCATTCCAAGCATCATGCTCTCCCGACTTCTCGCACTCGACGACGCGGGATCCGCTGGCGCCAGCGTAGAAGCGTTCGTAGACATGGCTGCGTTGTTCAAGAATGGATTGGTCCCGGCCAAGGGGCTGGGCTGCAAAGCAGCCTGAGGCTGCGGCTGCATCTGAGCAGGAGCTCCTGGATTCGTCCCGAAGACGTTATTGAGAGTTTCCTGTGCCTGTGCTTGCGTCGGCGCTGGCAGGGGCTGTGCAGTAGAGTACAAGGCCATAATCGATTCCTTATCGGCCCGTTTGGGAATATGGATCGACTGCATGCCTTGCGCTTGCTGCTGGGTTTGCTGGTACCACGGTTGCTGCGGTTGCTGCTGCTGGGCAGGTTGGTACGCCTGGGCTTGCTGGCCCATGTTCATGAAGGGGTTCGCACTACTATACGTGGGCTGGGATGTCATATATACGTTCTGCTGTGACTGCTCGGGTATCTGGGTTAAAATAGCAGACACGACTCGCGTGGGCGATCTTATGAACGGGTTGTTCGTCGAGACTCCCTGGTATTGGTATGGTGAATTGCTTAAAGACAGAGGCTGCTGCGGTGTCATGGGGGCTTGTAAAAAGGGATTGTAACCTTGCTGCGGCTGTTGTGCCGGCACCGCGTATGGTTGGTTGCCGTTGTTGAGCGCCATAGGCGCCATGTTCTGCATGGATTGCGCATGGCCGGGCGCGGTCATGGTATGCGCGTAGGGAGACTGGGATATCGGTTGCGAAGCAGGAGTACCTCCTGTGTGGTGCGGGAACAGCGACGGCTGGGACGACGCGTATGGATTGGTTAGGGGCTGGTTCAGAGTGTAAGTGGTCTGCTGGGTCGGCGCGCCGAAGGGGTTGTTATTGTAAAACGGGTTCTTGTTCTGCAATGTACCAGTTGATTGAGCTGACTGCGGTGGCGCGGGTGATACTTCCCAGGGATCATTGGACAATGACGTCGAACTCCGACCTGGAAGCGGCGGGCTCGGCTTGAGGAGATTCGCGGGCTTCGGGGCTGTAACCGTAGCGAACGGATCTCGAACGATCGACAGACCTGGCGTAGTCACTCCGGTGCCCTCACCAAGACGCACCAAAGCCTCAATGGTCTTTTCCAGATCGCCATTCACCCCCTTCAATATCATCGCATTGCGCTTGTCATCCCCGAAGCCCATGTCACGGAGCTGGGTCAGCTTCTGCGCCGTGGCTTCCACGCTATCCTGGTGTACGCTGGCACCTAGGACTTTAGATGGCTTGTTGCGCAGGTTGGAGTTCGGTGGCTGGGAATAATGCGGCGAGCCAGTATCCTGCGGACTCTGCGGGTCTTTCTTCGATCGGAACGAGAGGGTTCTTGTCTTGAAGAACCGCGTACCCGTCTTCGGTGGTAATGGTGGAGGGGTGCCTTCGTCAGAACTACCCGTGTTGTGTTTTGTCGCACCGTTCGCGGGCGTCCGACCCGGTGGCTGGATGTACTTCGCTCGGATGAATCGCTCCATGGCGGAATCGGCCTCGTCGGCGTCGATGGGCACGGGCGGCCTTTTGTTCTGGGGGTTGTACGTCTTGTTCGATGTCGCATTTCCTACTCGCTTCATATTCTGCACCCATCTCGAATTAGAACATCTCGCTACAACGGGCGTGATCGGAGTCGTCGTACCTCAACTTGGTCAGCAGTCCAGCTATCCATGCTCATCGACTTGACTTTCGAAATGTGCGTTCCGAGCTTGCGATGGATGGCGGCGCATCGCATGCACAGAAAGATACCCAGCTACAGTCCACAATCATTAGCACTCGGCCACCAAAACTCCTACAAGGTCGTGCACACGCGCAATGTCGTTGCGGCGGGGGTGCGACAGTACGACGGTCATATGAATTCGTGATCGGTACCTACATTCCATGAAGCCCAGGCTAGAAAGGAGCGTCAGCGGTGAGTTGGGTTTAAGACAGCGGGGGGTTACCGTGCCACGAGGAGGAGGAAAGATACGACATTGCTGTTCACATACATGGATTCCGGGTGCCACAGTCGGCGCACTGGTTGTTGCCCGGGACATTGTGGACGAGGTCCTGGAGGGTGCGTTCATTGCGAGCCTGCTGGCGCTTGCTCATGAGGCTCGCCATGCTGCTGGATCAGGTGCGTCCTGGTACTGCTGCTTGCTGCTAATACTTCTGCGATGCTATTCCCGCCTCTTCGCGTCGCGTTGTACTATACGAATGTGCCGTAATCCGTACCAGGATTGCCAGACCCTCGCTCGAGGCGTATAAGTATGCACTGCACGCCGCCAAGGGGGGACGCAACGCAGACGCAGAAGCAGAAGCAAATGCAGACGCAGACGCGACCAGCTAGCCAACCAGCCGGCAGTGGGATCGGGGTAACGTCGCTACCCTGACAACCTTGACCGCGAGCGAGCGGGAGCGGGACGAGCTGGATCTCTACTGACTGTACTATGCAGTCCAGGCGGAGCGGGCGGAGCAGGCGACAGGCGCTGGAGCAAATTCGGGCACTGGATGCGCTGGATGCACTGGATCAGGCACGGGAGTACGAGTAGGGCAGGTATTCCGTGCTGCGTGCGAGTACTCGTACGGCTGCGTGCGGGATGGTGGTGAGGCCCGAAAGGAGGTGATAGTGGTAATAATTTAGGCCCGGATGGTACGTATCATGCACCATTTGCTGTGCGGAAAGGCCCAAAGGGTACGAGTAAAGTACTTCGCAGGAATAGCGCGGTGGAAACGCCCCCGCCGATTCTCTCTCTCTCGGTTAAGTCGAGGCCCTCTAAAAGAAGAGTCGCTTTTGTGTGCTTGTGCCGGTGAACAAGCGCACTACGCCGAGAACAAGGGTGTTTTCGTGAATGGTAGGATCTTGTCTTCTCGTCTTTGATTTTCTCGATTTTTTGCGTCCTTGTTTTTTCGCTCGTTGGACCGGGATGCGAATGGATGGTGAGGGTTAAGGATTCAAGAATATTACGCACGGAGGAATCGGTAACAAATCAGCTCAATCAAAAGTCTCAACGAATGGCCCTAGCCTTATGACTGTCAGTTTCGCTTTTTCCATCGCTTTTGGCCTGACTAACTGCAATAGGCAGGTCTACGGTGTCTCTCGGGCACACTGCTAGTACTCGAAGGAGTTTAGTCTGCTTAGTGCGGTCGGTGGATCCTGGCACTGTATGTGAATACATTCGTACCGAGGGCAGGTCGGGCAGGTACGACAGGTACATGGCGCAGAAGTTTACGTGCTGTAATGTAGCGCGGGTTTAGCGTACCAGCCTGCCTGTCCTCACTAAAAATGTCAGCTGCAGGTACCTACCAAACAGGTAGCGAGGTTGACAAATGGGCGACCCGTGAAGCGACCTCAGAGAACGTGGGGCCCCATAAAAGGGGCAGCGGTGGAATCCGTCTAGACTGTTTCTCTCCTAGCATTCTCCGTACCTACGCTAGACTCATTACCTGTTCTACGCTATAATTGGTAAATTCTGCAAGGCATGAAAATTCGTTCACATGGTGTTCCTGCTTACGGATTTACGGATTGCGCTACGGAGTACAGCTCAGTTGGGCACATTCGTGAATGTTTCGTGCTAGTGTCGATGTGGTTTACGATGACGATGCGCTATGGAATCTGTCGTGAGCTAACCCGATTGCTCGGCCGCCCCACATGATCACAGGGAAGGTTACACCTCTAAAGACGCCCTGAGTAAGGTGGTATCGTCGGTGGGGACTGGCCGAACATGATGGTGGGCCGAGCCGTCGGGTTGCGCGCGAGATGTTGGGTGTTATTCCGGATTATTGCTCAGGTTGCAGTCGCCAATGTGTGCTTGCTTATTGCAACAACTTAACAACCGTCCAAGTACGGATCTACGACGCACTGAGAATTTCCGTACGGAACATTTCTCAGACTAACCGACGCCCCTAGTACTGATCAGTAGTCCCGGACCGTGCACGTTCACCTACAAATAGGAAATGCCTAGGCATGACTAGAGGTAGCGCATCATAGCGTACAAATATAGGAATTGCTGGACTCGACTACGGACTAACCATCGTGATTCTTCGAAATCCAGACGCAGCATTATCTGCCCTGCTAGACACAGACTGGTCAAGCGGCGTCACTTCACTGTTCTTTGTCACCACTTAAGGTACACGTGTTGTGAATCTCCCGACCGATGCCCCCTAGGGTTCAGGTAGGTATCTGGCTGCAGTTGGCGCCGACATGGTCTCGGTAGGCTCGGCTAATTGCGGATTACAAGCACTGTTAGGTCGAGACTTTCACGACTTCGTATGATTTCTCGGACCTGATTACCGGATGTGCTTGCGTCCATACGGAATAGTCAGTGTACGGGATGATTGTGTGAGGTACGGATTACGATACATCGTTGTTGCTAACAGATCCAGCACGATGAATGGTGTAAGTGCTCACTAATAACCGCGGGATAATACCTTTATCGCGATATTACGATAGATGTTGGATCTTCGGATTACATATTATTCCGGCGGTGTTGTCGACGCTTCGTTGGTGACTGATGATCGCCTGGTCTGACTATTCTCACAGTGACGTGAAACTGGGGAAACAGTTTGCGATCGACGTTGACAGATTGACTCACCGCGCCACGATCGAGCATAATCGCAGACAACAGTGAATGTGTGAATTCGGAGACCAAAATCTCCACGTTATGTGGTGTTACATCTATTCCGTACTATACTGGGAAAGGGCAGTTTTACGTAGAGAACGGTCTATATTTTGAAGACTTGAAGAAACGTTTTAGTGTGTGGAAGGATCGTGCCTAGGTACTGAAATACGTAGAGTGGGATCGGGAGTGTTGTTGTATTAAGTTAAGTGTGTACGTACTAGCAGTACAGAAGGGGAAT
>JAJFDK010000183.1:0-40174 GCA_028637775.1 Xylariaceae sp. X167
GCCTCGCGGCGGGTCCGCGACCGTGACGGCGTCTTCCCGTGGTTCGGCTGGCTGCCCTGGGGCCTCGCCGGCGCCTCGCAGCTCCCTCTGATATCATGTCACGATGTCACCTGACACGAAGACCCTCAGCGACAGACAGATCCAAGCCGTGATCTAATCAGCACTTTGAACATCCTCGAGTTTTTCGAGAACGGAAAAGCAGACTACCAACAATCGTATAGCTCAATATGCTGGCAGCTCCTGCTGAAGAAATTGACCGACAATCCCACCAAGGTAGAGAGGGCTCAGACGTGGGGTATTGATGCCCTCCCGAGACACATGGGAGAAGTATTAGCATTAGAACGCCCCTCACTAGACATCAGCTTCCTCCACAGGAAGAGTGTCGACGTACATGTCTGTGACTTCTGGCCCGACAAGGCGGCGTTGTCGGCTAAAAAGATGAAGGACTTTGAGAAGAGTAAGGAAAACCTGCGTTCAACATGGTCTACTCGACTTGGGTAACAAAGACTGACTATGAATATTAGTCTGTCGAGAGAAGCCCGAAGGTGCGTCTCTAAGGTGGATGTAAGTGTCTAACATGGTCCGAGAATTTGTTCACAACCGACTATTAACACGAACGATCACAGTCATGTGCCCGTGGAACTCGGCATATTTCAATCTGTACGGATCTCCTTGCTGAGCGCAAAGATTGATATCGCTGATGAAAGCGTGACAGACCCTCGAGGATATATTCCTGCACTGCGATCCTATAGGCACGGACAAATCACATACATTCGTCAAATCGGGTCTCCCAGGATGGAAATACCCCGAGGTAAACATGCTAACCTTCATCAACCGCGCAGACCACCAAGCCAGGATCAAGATGGTGAAAAACCTTTCTTCCATGTCGAAATACAGCAGCCTCATTCCCGACGACGGCCTCTGCGAGACAGTGAGGAAGGACCTGAAGTGGCGCTCCAAGACATTAGGAAAGGATCTCTCGTTCTGGGAATCCGTCATGGCAGATTTTCCGACGCCGATATCCGAGAAGGTCTGCCAACGCCAGAATATAGGCCCGCTCGTCCTGGGAGAAGTGTCACCGGCAGATTTCGCACCTCAGGCCCTATCAAAGAACGAACAGTTCAGGAACGCCTCGTTGGTGCATAGCAAGCTCCGGGCTTTCAATCGCGCTGATGGTGAGTATCTAGAAAGAACTCCCAACTTCAATCTGATCATTTCAGACCTCGAAAGTTAACTGCCTCAACTGTGCAGGTTTCCTGCTGACCTTCGCAAATACATCCGGCATCGACTATCTTGGGAAAACGTTCCAGTCCCTCATCCAGTCCCCCGGCTACGACATGCTGTATAACCCCGAAGCCTCCGTCCTCGCACACACGATGCATGCGTTTCGAGACTCGGGCACCAGACGATGGAAGGGGATTTGCGAAGAGGACGCTGCCATCTGGCTTATCGTCTATCTCTTTACTGAAGCCGCTGTGACGCCTCACAACATCCGCGGTGGAAGAAGTGCCATCGATATTATTGATGCGTATATGGAGGTATGGTCATTCAGTTCATAGAATCTCTCGTTCTTTATTCCTACCTATGCATCATGATCACTGACTCTCAGGCCGATACTTCTAGATCATGCGATCTCTGGTGAGTGCAGATCATTAGCTCAAGCTACAACTTGCGTTAACTAATCGTGTGCATTCTAGAAGAAGAAGAAAGACGAGCCATGGTCACTCGGGCGGAGTCCAGACTTGTGAGTATTGAATTCATACTGCAGAACCCGCGTCGGCGCATACTGACAGACATCCAAGAGTTCGCGAATACCAGAAATTCATCGAAGAGATCAAAACAGTCCAGAGCATAACCAGTG
Organism: Xylariaceae sp. X167; assembly: GCA_028637775.1. Classification (NCBI taxonomy): domain Eukaryota; kingdom Fungi; phylum Ascomycota; class Sordariomycetes; order Xylariales; family Xylariaceae; species Xylariaceae sp. X167. The sequence continues at coordinate 1,862 of JAJFDK010000183.1, forward strand.
ACAACCTGAATTTGCTACGGAACATCCACCAAGACATCAAAGCCGTAGAAAACAAAAGATGTGCCCACACACACTGCATGAATAAAGTCGAGACAATGGCCAACCGCAGCAAGGAGAAGACGGCCTGGGACCCCGAATCGATGAAGCAGAGACTCTATTGGGCGATCAAGCTACTGAGCGAACGAGAGGCCGATCTCACTCGCATGCAAGAACACTTCCAAAAGGCCCTGAAGGACGTAAGTACTTACCTTTTTCCCATCCAATACTTGACTAATCGTATTCCCAAGCTTCTCGACATCTGCATAATCGAGCAAAACGACCGCTCCGTGGTCGCCGACTCGATGAACAAGGCCATTCTCCTCTTCACAGGCATCACCGTCGTGTTTCTACCGCTGTCTTTCATCACGTCGTACCTTGGTATGAATCTCTCTGACATCCGCGACACGCACATCGATCAAGTCTGGTTCTGGAAGTATCTCGGATCGACGGGGCTTGTGGTCAGCGTGATATCCATCTTGTACACGACGCGGCTGCAGCAGTATTGGTCTGCGTCGTTGACCTGTCCTTCCTTGGAGACGACGAAGGAGGGATGAGCGAAGGGTTTTTGTTGTTCATGGATCTAGATCTACAGTTGAAGATTTTATTGCCATAATCTACTGCTGCGATTAGAATAAACAAGTGACAATAGGAAGTCAATTCAATTCCAACATAAAAGAATTCAAGGTTCATCAACGACTCAGGGGTAAAACACCGTGCTTATGGGACAGTACGAGACTGCTTCGCACATGGTACTCTTATCGACAAGCTGGATCTCTCAATTGACCAACGTCACGTCACCTCACTTGCACGCACTCTCATCACTTCTCTTCTGCAGGTGTGATAGATTCCGAACATTTTCTCAGAATAAAGTAGAGATTTCTTCACCTGTTACTAGAAACAGCTTAAAGAGTCACAATGGCTATGATACAATCCATCCTGGACCGGGTTTACCTGGTCTACTTTCTCATTCACATCCCGATTCTCTTCTGTAAGTGCCTACCTACTTATAATGAGATGAGAAACACCACCATCTCACAAATCCCCCCTTCATTCACAACTAACACCCCAAAGGCGTCGACCTCGTCCCCCTCTACCCCTCCCACCTCTGGCAACCACCCTCCAGCCCCCTCCACCTCCTCTCCGACTTACGAACCTACTACCTAACAACCTACAACGACCAATTCTTCCTACCCCCACCGGCAGAAATCCCCACCTTCTTCCCTCTCTTCGCGTACCTCGAACTCCTCATCCACTTACCCGTTTCCCTCTGGGCTGTATACACTTTACTCCGAAGCAAGCGGCTCTCTGGCTCCGCGGAGCTCGTGTTGCTCGTGTATGGCGTGGAGACGGCGCTCACGACGATGACGTGCATGTACGAGGCCGTCCATTGGGATCCGAGTGTTGTTACGCTCGAGCAGAAGACGACACTTATTGGGGGGATGTATGGGAGTTATTTTGCGCTTGGTGAGTTTTTATTCTCGTGTTTTCTATTTGATTGTTCTATGATGCTTTCAACTGAAGAAGAATCAATGCTAATATGAGTTTTAGCCCTCATCCTGACTGTGGACATGTACATGCGTCTATTGAATCGTCTCAGTGCTGTGGACAAGGTGAAGAAAACGCAGTAATGGATGCGATCGCGATGAATGCTGCTCCCGCTCATAGATATGCAACTCGTCTAAAGGACAGAATGCGCACGCTTGTACAGACTTATACAATATCACAATAGATAAACAACCATGCAAATGCAGATCGCAAAACGAATATCGTAACCATCATGAACGCAGTAAACAAAAAGGGGTAAAAACGCAACCACCATCGTACATGCGTATAAAATCGTGATGCATCGCCTTCTATGCTATGTACAAGAAACGAATCAAACCAAAAAAAAAAACCAAACCAGACAAAAACAACGCAATGACTAGAAGGGGTATTTCAATCAATCCTCTTCGAATACCCCCATCCATTCCCCAAACTCTTCCCATTCACCCCATACCCAAGCGGCGTCGCACCCCCCAAACCCCGTCCCTTCACCCTCTTCGGCAGCACAACCCCAAAAAAATACGCCCCGGAGCCCAAAACACCCGCAATAAACGACACAATCGCATAGAAAACCGTACTCGCGTAGATATGTCCGCCCATCCCCTGCCACTCCACCTTCCCCTCCGTCTTCGGCAGCGCTGGCGTCGGGAACCACCGCACGCTGAAACTCAGGGGCAACGGATCGCCAATGACGAGGCGCCGCGTAAAGCTGCCCGCCATATGGCTCAACGGACTCGTGGAGTACGCCGCGCCGGAATCAATGACGCCGCTATCCGTCTTGCGCGCGTCAATTTCCTGGGGCGTGCTGTGCAAGAGGACGTTTAAGTGCGTGCTCACGTGCATATGGCTGAGTTGCAGGGTTCCCGCGAGCGCGAAGACGAGGGGCACGAATTCCTGGACGAAGGGTTTAGCGCCGACCATTTCGACGTCGGCGAGGGGGCGGGCGGGGAGGCGACAGGATAGGGGGGCGTCGCTGTGGATGTAGAATTCGAGGAGGTGGAAGAAGGGGTCGTCGATGAGGGGGATGGTGCAGTTGAGTTCGGTCTCGACGCCGTATTGGAATTCGAGGGGATTGCCTGTTTCGTTGCAGGTTGGGAAGGGGATCCATTGGATTTCGTCTTGGGCGTTTTGGATGTGTTCGCCTGTTTCGCTGTGGGCGGGTTAGGGGGGGAGAGAGAGAAGGGGGACGGTTGGGCTCGCTCACGTGCTGCGGTTCATGCATTCTACGGGGATGGCGCCGCCGTATTGGTAGGATGGGAGCACGCCTTCGACGGACGTCTTTGCGACGACATGCTGGGCGAAGTTGGCGATTGCGGTCAGGCCTGCTAGAGCCAGGTAGGGGAGGGAAGGCGACATCGTCTGGGATGTACCGAATTGGCGTGCGCGTGGAGGCGAGGCATGTATTAAGCAGGCCGTCTTGTCGCGGAAGGAAGACCTTGTAAAACGCGTGAGTAAAAGTATTAGAACATTATAATGGGAAGTTGGCCATGTTGACTGAGAACCGTGATGTCTTCTTCGCCGTGGGCGAGCGATCGTTACTGGTGCGGTGACGCCGCGTCGCTGCTCGGGACAAAGGTTACCCGTTACGGAAAAGTTGCGAAGACGCCGTAACGTGTGAAGCGAACCGTACGGATACGGACTCTGCGACGGCCAGCATAACGGCGAATTTATGGGGTCTCTGATCGTCGTTTACTTTGGGGATACCTTGATCGCCCCATCATCTGCGCATGAATCGTGTGTATCGAAGTCTATCATGAAGGTATCTGCGAAGTATTGCCCCTAGCCGTTTCTGTGGACGCACATCTCTCTGGCGGCTTGGCAACATGATCGACCATCGCCGGCTCGCAACTTGTCACTTGAACCTCGGTTTGTTACCCCGAGACTTCGAAATCATCCCCTCTTCATCATCAAACATGAAGCCAATGCGATCAATTCTTCTCCCAATGCTATTACTATCAGCTCAGCACTGACATGCGCTTGGACCTGGAGACTCATTCCTTGCCAGCATCTGGCTTGCGACCAGTCACCAAGACCATCGTCCACGGCATATCCCACCCGTGACCCCCGTACTTCTCAGTGAGATGCTTGACCATATGCTCATCCAGCATCCCGCTCGCCTTCGTCTTACTCTCCTCACTCCAAAGCGTCCTGATGACCCAATCCTTCATCATGCCAAAGCACTTCATGAAGTCCTCAGCGCCCTCAATGGGCACGGTCATGTTTACCGTTTGCACTCTGACGTCCTCGAATCCGGCCTTCTCAAGCACGGCCGGCAGACGGTCGGGATCGACGAACTCGAACTTCCCGTTGAGCGCTGGCATCAAGTGATCTGGCGTCGGTGCCTCGAATGGCAACGTCTCAAAACAGGATCGCATGTCTGGTGCCCAGCCCTCGTTGTCCTTGTGCCAAACTGAAAAAGCGAGTGTGCCGCCGGGTTTTAAGAGGCGCATTGCATCTACTCAGTGCGTCAGTTGAAGGTTTTGATTAACATGCCAATTATCAAGAGAACTCGATATTGGGTGTATCATTGCATACCACGTAGAACAGCCTCCGGCTCCGGGATGATATGCATCGCAAAGTTGAGCGTGACATGTGAGAACGACTGCGCCGGGAGACCCGAGTTCTAATGCAGCAGTTAGATCGGAATCGTCATCATACGCACGATAGAGTCATACCTGCGCGTCAAGGATTGTGGTCTTGACATTACTCCACCCGTATCTCTGAATCCGCTTCTTCAAGGTGTCAACCATGGTGTTATTGACATCCGCACATAGCATTTCACTCTGCGAGAGCACGCTCTCATCCAAGGTCGCCAGGAGGTGCGCAGCAATAGGTCCGGTTCCGCAAGCGTGGTCCAGCAAGGTGAAAGGGGCTTCCGTCGACGCATTGAATCCTGCCTGTTCAAGAAGGAGTCCAGCCGGCTTGCGCATGATGCGCTCCGAGATGGCGATGAACTTGTCTAGCTGCTCATCGTCCAAGTTCTTGTACACTTTATCTAACGCTTCCGACGCCATTATTTAGTTGGTGTTGCTGAGATAGTAGGTGAGGGATAGTAAGGTAGGTCGTCGGAGAAAGAATAGGAATGACGGGACAATCTCATGTTTATATATCCAGAAACATCTATTCTGCTGTCTCTACATTCACAGAGCTCGTCGACTTCTCGCAACTTGCAGTAGGAAAAGTCTCCGGAAAGTCTCCGGAGTCCTTGAGGATCAAGTCATCAAGTCGCCGTCAGCATGGTTGCATCGGTAAGATATCCTGCTTCGGATGATTGGGTGAGTATTACCCCTATATAGTCAACTCTCCGAAGTCACGGCCACATATCTGGAAGCTATCGCGTCGGTCGAGGGGTATCTACTCATTAATATCTGAAGCCAGGGGCCAAGTCGCATCAGGGAGATCTCACAATCATGATATAGAATCGAATACCTGACCAGAGAGCATGCCATGCTATTACACAACCGATGACTTATAAGCCATTCTCAGACGAACCTCCATCACTTGCAGTTACAGGTAATTGCTGCTTACTCCCTCATGGTACAATCCGTGAGACCTTGTCCAAAAGGGGTTGAAGACGTATGAGAAGAATAACACTTACCTTATTATATACAATTAATCCGTACCTACAAGTTCAATGTAAGATAATAATTACAATAGGCTTCTCTTCTACACAAACTACATCAAGACCACCGAGACTTTTCATAATATGTATTCTAAATCTTGAAAGGAGTTCCTATGAAACGCACGAAGTTGACTCATGGATATGCAGAACTGGAGGCTATTCAGCAATTATCCACTGTTGACTCATAGAATATGCAGAAGTAGAGGCTATTCAGCAAAGCCGTACGCCGCACTGCCGGTGCCGGTGTGGATTAGATAGGCCCCTCAAGGTAACCCGAGTGGGTTAAATAGGAGGGGCTGCCGCTACTAGATTCTCTCCCGTGCAGCAAATCTACCTACAGTCTTTTCGACCTTGGCACTAACCCGCCCTCGACTCTCCCACCCGAGGCTCATTGAAGGACTGCGCTTCCACAATCCCTCGCCCTCCCGCTCCGACTCCCTTCACCATACGGTCCTCTGCCCTCCGTCTCGGGCGCCTGCCGTGCTATCGTCCGTGTCTGGCGCTGAGAGCGTCTGTGCACTTCAGAATGGCTTCTACACAGACCCCCACCACCAAGCCCATGAGCGAGAAGCAGCGGCTAAAGCTCGAAAAGTTCAACCAGAAGAAGGAGAAGCAGGCTGCCCTGCAAGCCGCCCAGCAGAACAATGGCGCCGCCTCCGAGAAGAAGGCCAAGAAGCCCGCTGCCCCGACTGTCGAAGCCAAGGACTGGGTCGAGGAGACCCCCGCCGGCCAGAAGAAGATCTTGAAGCCATTGGACGATGACTTCCACAAGGCCTACATCCCCAACGTCGTCGAGTCCGCCTGGTACAGCTTCTGGGAAGAGCAGGGCCTGTTCAAGCCCCAGATGGAGGCCGACGGCAAGCTCAAGCCCAAGGGCAAATACGTCATTGCTATTCCTCCCCCCAACGTACGGACTCTGCGCTCGAGCGCATCGCCGCATTGACACTGTCGCCCTCTTGCTAATGCTTGTCGCAGGTCACCGGAAAGCTCCACATCGGACACGCGCTCGCGCTCTCCCTGGAAGACACCCTGATTCGGTGGCATCGTATGCGCCAGTTCTCCACCCTCTACATTCCCGGTTGCGACCACGCCGGTATTGCGACCCAGGCCGTCGTTGAGAAGCAGCTTGCCAGAAACCCCGTCAATGGCAAGTCTAAGCGCCAGGACTTCACGCGACCCGAGTTCGTCCAGCTCTGCCAGGACTGGAAGGAGGACACCCACAGAGAGATCAACAAGACGGCGCGCCGATTGGGTATCTCCGTCGACTGGTCAAGAGAGGCCTTCACCATGAACCCCCAATTGTCCAAGGCCGTCACCGAGACCTTCGTGCGCCTCCACTCCGAGGGTCTGATCTACCGCGCCAACAGACTGGTGCACTGGTCTTGCCGTCTTAACACCGCCCTCTCCACCCTCGAGGTCGACCAGAAGGAACTCGAGGGAACCACGAAGCTCGATGTCCCCGGCTACGACCGAAAGATCGAGTTCGGTACTCTCACATACTTCAAGTACCCCATTGAGGGATCCGACGAGATGATCGAGATTGCGACCACCCGTCCCGAGACCATGCTTGGTGACTCCGGTATCGCCGTGCACCCTCAGGACGACAGATACAAGCACTTGGTCGGCAAGACCGCCATCCACCCCCTGATTCCCGGTAGAACCCTGCGAATCGTTGCTGATGAATACGTCGAGAGAGAATTCGGTACCGGTGCCGTCAAGCTGACTCCCGCTCACGACCACAACGATTTCAACCTCGGAAAGAAGCACAACCTCCCCTTCATCAACATTCTGAACGAGGACGGAACCCTCAACAGCAACGCTGGCAAGTACGCCGGCGAGAAGCGATTCAACGTCAGATACCAGGTTATCGAGGAGCTCAAGAAGTTGGGTCTCTACACCAAGTCCGAGTCGAACAAGATGGTTGTCCCCATCTGCAGTCGATCCGGAGATATCGTCGAGCCTCTGCTCAAGCCCCAGTGGTGGATGAAGATGGAGGAGTTCACCAAGCCCGCCATTGACTGTGTCGAGAGCGGCGAACTCACTATCCGACCCGAGCTCCAGAAGCGACAGTACCTGCAGTGGATGCGCAACCTCCAGGACTGGTGCTTGTCCAGACAGCTCTGGTGGGGTCACCAGATCCCCGCTTACTTCGTTAACATCGAGGGCGAGGAGTCTGGTGACGATTCCAACGATGAGTACTGGGTCTGTGGCCGGACAGAGCAGGAGGCTCAGGAGAAGGCCGCCGAGAAGTTCCCTGGCAAGAAGTTCACGCTCCGCCGGGATGAGGATGTCTTGGATACCTGGTTCAGTTCTGCCCTCTGGCCCTTCAGTACTCTCGGCTGGCCCGACAAGACCTCGGACTTCGAGAACTTCTTCCCCAACACCACCTTGGAGACTGGTTGGGATATCCTGCCCTTCTGGGTCAGCCGCATGATCATGTTCTCGCTTAAGCTGACTGGCAAGGTCCCCTTCACCGACGTTTTCTGCCACGGTTTGATTCGTGACAGTGACGGTCGCAAGATGTCCAAGTCCCTCGGTAACGTCATTGACCCCATCGATGTCCTTGACGGTATCACCCTCGACGAGCTCCACAAGAAGCTCTTGATCGGTAACCTGGCCCAGAGCGAGGTCAAGAACGCCGAACGATACCAGAAGAAGGCCTTCCCTCAGGGTATCCCCGAAGTCGGTGCCGATGCTCTTCGCTACTCTCTCGTTCAGTACACCCAGGGCTCTGGTGGTGACATCAACTTCGACGTCAAGACCATGATGGGTTACCGCAGATTCTGCAACAAGATCTACCAGGCCACCAAATACGTCCTCGGCAAGCTCGGCGACGACTTCATTCCCCGCGAGACCAGCGCCATGACGGGCAAGGAAAGCCTCCCGGAGAAATGGATCCTCACGAAGATGAACACGGCCGCAAAGGAAATGAACCAAGCCCTCGAGGAGCGCGAATTCGCCAAATCCACCCAAATCATCCACCGCTACCTCTACAACGAGCTCTTCGACATCTACATCGAGAACTCCAAACTCCTCATCTCGGACGGGACCCCCGAAGAAGCCCGTTCAGCCCTCGACACCCTCTACACAGCCCTCGAGTCCGGCCTGCGCCTCATGTCCCCCATGATGCCCTTCCTAACCGAAGAGCTCTGGCAGCGACTCCCGCGCCGCCCCAACGACACCACCCCCTCCATCACCATCGCCGAGTACCCCGAATACGACGCCTCCCTCCACGACCCGACCTCGGAGACAGCCTACGAGCTCGTCCTCGGCTCCTCCAAGGGCATCCGCTCCCTGATCGCCGACTACGCCATCAAAGACAAGGGAACCGCCTACATCGTGCCCCTGAACCAAACTGCCTACGAAACCGCCTCCGCCCAACTCTCCGCCATCAAATCCCTGAGCGGCAAGACGCCCGTCGACATCAACATCCTCAAAGTCGGCGATGTCGTCCCCGTCGGCTGCGCCGTCTTCCCCGTGTCCGCAGACGGAAACGTCTACCTAGACATCAACGGCCGCATCACAGACGCCACCAAAGAAGCCGAAAAAGCCAAGACCAAGCTCGCGGAAGCCAAAAAGGAAGGCGAGGACATCGACGCCTTCAAGGCCGAGCTCGTGAAGGTACAGGACAAGGACGTCAGCGAGGCCATTCGCGCCGCGGAGAATCGTAAGCGGGACGTCGAGGCCAAGTTGCGTGCTTTGGAGGAGACGATTGGGATGTTTGAGACGTTGAAGATTTAGATTTGGAATGGGTGTTTTTTTTGGTATAAGTCTGCTATTTGCCTAGATATACAACGGGTTTCAATGAAGACTATTGCTTCCTCCTCCTTTCCACTCCTACCTATTCCCACCAAGATATTTCTTCGCTTTGAGATAGATGGGCTTTGCTCATGTACTAGACTATCCATGTTTACCTATCGTGTCTCTAAAATCAAATACCAACTGTTCAACATTATCCAGTGTGACTCCCTGTGAAAAATGTTTGCTCTCTCCTGAATTGACCTCCATGATACGTTATCCCGGCTGTCTTCGGTTTTACGTGGTGAGCTCACCAGGTCATAAAAGATGTGCTTATAGTCTCAAACACGGTAAGAAGCAAGAGATGAGTGGTGTATTTTCTACAACGAAGTACAGATGAAGCCCGAGAACACACATGAAACGGTATGCATCACCAACGAGCCTCTTGTTGTAACCTTGACCCGACAACTATCTATCTATGGAGCTTGTTTGGCGCTTCCTCTCGAATCTCTTGCTTCCTGGTTCTTTCGGAGGTTCAGCAAGAGCCGCATCTGCTCCAGCTCCGTTCTCTCGATTTCTTCTCGCCCATTTTGGAACTCGGCCCATTTCCCAGGTCGAGTGTCTTGTCCAAATGGTTGAGACAATGCTCAGAGCTTGGAACACCAGTGTCTAGACCGTGGTGATGATGATGATGATATATATATACAAGAAGCCTGGATGCCAACCCTTGCTATCCTGACACAAGCAACAACGCCTCTCGGTTCATCGTCACTCTCAATGGAAGATGCCAGAAGGGCCAGGAGGAGAGAAACGACGAAAGAACCCCGATTCAGGGGGACGATGACCGTGACGTCGTGTACCGACGCCAACCCACAAACACGGATGCAGCGGATCTGATGCACACAGGGTTGGTCTCTTCGCCCGGACAAGAGCGCCCCGATGCATCAGGGATGAGACTAACCGGTATGAGAGTGCCGGCCTGCGGTCATGGTGCATATATAAGTGACGCAGAGAAGTCATGAGCCTCTGGGTCAGCGTTCCCTCACCCCAAACTGCTGGGTAGTAGAAAGGCAGGTCATGCCGTCCCGTGGTGAAGCGCAGATACTTGAGTTTCGAGCCCGCATGCGTGTATCCCTCGACATTTCCACGCAAGTGCAGACAGATACCGCCCCAATTTGCCACGCTCAGAAGCGGCACTTCGATATCTTCCAGTCGGAAGTCTCTGCTTCTGTAGTAGTGTCGTCTTGGGGCCGACCTTGTCTGTTTCAAACGTTAGAAGTCAAGAACCAGAACAAGAGAGGTAGAAAGAGAAAGGGGGCTTGAGCAACTTACCAAAAGTCGATGCGGCATCGACGGACAACAGAGTAGCCTTGACATCTCCTGCGGCCAACCAACTCGACTGCCGATGGTGAACCTGGAAGAAATCATGTAATCTGTACTTGCAGTTGTTAGCGTTGTCGGTAAGATCTTCACATCAACGAGACATACCTTCCATCCTTATGCAGGTGGTTGTGCCTATGCAACAGAGCGACGACGATCTGCAATGGCCCATAAAGCCACAGACTCCTTCAGGAGTCGTCCTTGCTGCAGGATCGCGGAAACACAGGTCAACGCCACGAGTATGTTGCCAGTGTGTTTCCCAGCTGGAGTAAGAAACCCCACACGACGCACGAGAGTGGTCCACAGTGAGAACCACAAGAACGGTCAACACTGCCCTGAACAAACAGCGATGTGCCATTCGTCAAGGTTGGCGAGCCACGCCATGCGGAGCAGACAGCAGGCCAGGGATATCCCGTGGATATATCTGTTAGATGTTGTTAGCATACGCGGATCTCGGTTATAGACAAGAAAAGGCAAGAGGTGACCTACACATCTCGTGACGATGGGTGCTTGCTCGGACGACAAGCCAACAAACCCGAAAGATCCCCAATCTCGACCCAACTCCCGGCGATGAATCTTTTGAGCACGCGATGCCTTGGTGCTTGACGGAAGAACCCATCCTGAAATGACACACGACGGACACGACGGTGTGACTCGTGTCGTTCGTCAGGGATGACAGTGCGGTCAGACAGTTTTGTGTTCTTCAATGCCGGTAGACATGCGCACCGACAAACAAGGGTCTCGTCGGCGAGTATGTGGTATGAAGAAGCGCCGAGATATACTGTCGATAGTGAGCGAGAGACCCGCGCCGAAGACGCCGTGGACCTGCACACTGCCGACCGATGGCAGTAAGCCGAGGGGCTGTACAGGCCAACCCGGGGCAGCGAAGCGATGCATTGGTGGTGTCCTCAGCCAACAAGAGCAGCAAGAGTGATTCGCTGCAGGTCTCCAGGCTCCTGACGAGTCAGAAGAAGAGAAAGAGGCCATATGAAGACCGGGAGAAGAGTGGGATGGGAGTTTGCGTAGCAGATGGATCGTGGCGATGACGCTTGCACCCCGCACCGGATAATACGGTGCAGACTGGATGTTGGCGTGGCTTGCTTGGCTGGGTTGCAAACGGAGCGACGCCGACATCTGATCAGAGACCAGAATACCAAGGTCACACACCCCAAGGGTCTGCCGTGATGGAAACCCGGGCAAACAGCGCAGAGTGTCGACGTTATAGCAAAGCTATCGAATTGGCATTAGCAAAAGGAAACAGAGAGATGAGGGAGGATGGACCAACAAGAGACCTGTCCTGAAGACCGACAGAGGCACTCCGGTCATAGCGGAGGACGAAATACCGGCCAGCAATCGCCTTGGGTGACGACGCCCGATAGATTGGTTTCTTCTCCTGTTCTCTCCAAGTTAGTTATCAGGACTTGGTGTTTCCAGGGGTTCAGTGAGACGTACGGAATGGAACGCCATCATGGCCGTTCCATGACCGAGAAGTCCGTTTGACGCAGACAATCTGTGCCCCAGAGATGCGACAGATGCGAGAACGAGAGCGCTATCTTCCTAGGGTTAGCTGATATGCAGGATGTCGGTTCTAGCAGAGGGCAACTTACTTGAGAATGTTTCTCAGTGCAGTGTCTCGGGAGTGGGAACATCGATATATATATATGTGTATATATAGTATATATATCGGCAGAACCCTCATCCAAAAGGAGAAGGTCAGACACCATTCGTCTTGGGAAGACTAACATTAGCAACTGAGCAGCCTCACGCCTGGAAGATAATCATGATAGATAGATAGACTTACGACAATCAAAGTCCCTGAACCAGGCACGAATCCCGTACCGTGGCTAAAAGCAGAGACGTGGCACGGAGAAGAAATCCGAGGAACTTGAGATGTTGTAGGTGAGGCGGAGGAGGGTCAAGATCTCGTCAAGAGGGTGCTGTAGAGAGAACAACAACGGTTAGACACTCAACGAGTTAGGATTCAGGGTCAAAGGTGATGGAGCATTGCCGACATCAATACAGACAAGACTTACTGATTCCAGGAGAAGGAAGGGACCTGCCGTTGTCTCCAAAGGAATAACGGAGATGCGTTGGAGCAAAAAGGATCTGCGGGGAGCCTTGAGAGTCGACGCATTAGTATCCGTGGGCCATGAATGGTAAAGTAATGGGAGTCATAATGGCCAGTATGCAAGTTGTTGTTGGATACGGGTGGTAGGATGGAGCCTACTTACAGAACAAGGGCCATGGGACCACAGAGCAGGACATTGAGCATGAAGGGCCCGACGAAACGGAACAAGAGTCTGGGTGGTGGATGAAGACAAGAGTCTGAGACGTGGATGAGGACAATTGTCGGAAAAGAGCGTTGAACATTGAGATGGCGTGAAGATGGTGATAATATTGACTGGAAGTCGATCTGCCTCAGACACAAGGCGTTAGTCTCTTTGATTCATACAAAGAGAGACGAACCCCGTAGTGTCAAATGCACCGCCGATGGCAATGCATCTCGCTAATGGGGCATGATCGGGTGAAGTTGACTTACTGGACAAGAGGGCAGAGAAAGAGAGCTTGTCGTCTATATATACCACCAAAGCCGTTGCTAACATGGACCATGGGCTAGGAAGGACGACCGAACCCGCCGGATCCATTCACACTCAAGAGTCTGACTGAATCCGCCAGATCCATTCTCAACCAGGAGTCTGAACCCGCCGGATCCATTCACACCCAAGAGTCTGTAGCGGATGTCTGGGGGGGACTGGGGATGTCTTAGGATGGTCTCGAATATATCTGACAAGAGCAGCCAGGCGCCCAATAAGAGGGGAAAAGCCTGGCGATGGAACATCACGCGGTCCCAAATCTCAGTGTGTGAGGAGCAGAATATATAATATAAGTCCGCCGAAGTAGACACGACGACGACGATGACAGCAACGTCGACGACATCGACTACATGATGGAGTCAGACGAAACCATTACATCGTGATGATGGACTCTTGATGGGTTCAAAGATGAAAATGAACTGGAAGATGATGGCTTGGGAGACCAGGTGGATGACTGGAGGCTCAGAAAAAATGATGAAGAAGGGAAGAAAAGAGAGGAGAAGATGGGAGAGAGAGAGAAGGATATAGGACAGCATGAGAAGAGAGGAGGCCCTCGAAAAGAAGGAAAGGGCTCGAAACCCTGTGAGGGGTCACATCCCCCTTTGTGACCCCTACTCGTCAACGATGACTTCACCAGTGAGAAACATTGGCAACTTCGGACTTCTGAATAACAGGGTCGTGCGTAGGGGTTAATTGCGTTTTCGAATTTGTCTACACGGCATAGCTGCGAATGTGATTTCTCCTTAGTTGCGTATTCGTGCTGATAGGGGGTTGCACAACTGCTTAGTTGCGTTTTTGTTCATCTAAGCAAGCAACAAGTCTCTGGCAAGAGATGGAAGGCACAGGAATGGACTCAGGATTGTTAGGAAGTCGATGATGCATTGTCTAGGCGGGTATGACGGACAGGAGAAAGGTCTAGACGGAGGAGAAGAGGACAGATTGCATGTACATCATCCAGGGGAGCCTCATCTGTTGAGATCCATGACGACAGCTCCCATTGTGATGCACAGGACCATGGTCTAGACTCTCAGGAAGAGGCAGGAAGACTGTGGCACTCTCCTGTCTCGCTTAGTCAAGGGCAGTCGCCGACACTGACGCGGGTCCCCTCCAGGTTGCGGAGCCTCTCTAAGCCCCCCCCTAGTGCCATTCCCGCTTAGGTAAGTACTACAGGCAGGTCGCCTCTGTGTGAGAGTCCTGGCCCCCTCTGCTTAGGCCACTTACTCAGGGAGCTTGGCTTCTTATCAACAAGGAGATAAGTATTTGGTGATGTTGGTATTCATTGACAAGAGTTGAGGATCTTGGAGCCATGGTAGCTATTCGTGGACGACTGGTTGAAGGAATACTGAGAGCAGCTCTCACCATAGCAGACTAGCAGCCTAGCATCGTAATTGACACCACATTCTCCTCCCATGCCATGCAATTCGATCGTGAAGACTTCGTGAAGCACCGACTCGATTCGATCATAGCCCACTGCGTACACCTCCCATCAGAATTGCTTCGACTCTGTCCCCCTCCTTCAACGACTCTCCTCCCGACGGCAAGCAGAGCAGACAGTTCGAGCCTCTGAGACTACCCACGCGAGAGCTCCGTTGCTGACCCGTACTCGTAGCCACGAGCCTTCCCTGCGAGTCGACAACCACGACGGCACGATGATACTCCGGTCGAGCCTTATCGAGCGAGAACGCATGCCCGAGAAACACAGGGACCTTGGGGAGTCCGGCTGGCGAAATACCCGACATTTGGCGAAGAGAGGGCAACACGAAGAGGTGGAAGGTGACAAGAGCTGAGGCAGGGTTGCCAGGCAGCGAGAAGATTGGCTTGGAGATGCGTTCGCCGGCGTTGTTCTTCACCGGCACGGTGGCGAACGTCGTCGGCTTGCCAGGCTTCATAGCCACCCGACCGAAATGAATCGTTCCCCCAAGCGTACGCTCGATCGTCGGTTTCAGGAGATCCAGCTCGCCCATCGAGACGCCGCCCGACGTAATAACAACATCGACACGACGGAAAGCATCTCGCAGGGACTCCTCGAGAGTGCCCGGAGCGTCAGCCGCTATGCCCAGATCCACGACCTCGAACCCTTGCTCCCTCGCAGCACACATCAACGTAACACGGTTCGTATCGCGGACCTCACCAAGACGCAGAGGCTCCTTTCGATCGTGCTGCACGATTTCATCGCCCGTCGACAACACACCGACAACAGGCTGGCGATAGGTTTTCACTTCGGTGACGCCGACGGCAGCAAGAAGACCGATCTCTCCTCCAACAGCAGAAACAAGCTCCCCCTGCGTCAATATGGTCGACTCAGCTTTGATGTCACTGCCAACCTCCCTAATATTCTCTCCTTCCCGTACGCCCTCGATGGAAATCTGGACCTCCTTTTCCTCCTTGCCATCGTCGGACATCGTCTTGAGAACAGTGTCCTCGACCATAATGACAGCAGTGGCTCCAGGGGGCAAGGGGGCACCAGTGGTGATGCGTGCAATCTCGCCCTCCTTAAGCTCTTTCACCTCCCCAGGGGTAGCATGAGAAACAGACACGACGGGGAAGACACCGTCTATCTTCCCATCCTTGGGAACAACGACCGCATACCCATCTACAATGCTGGCTCTGTATCCCGGTACGTTCTCCCGTGCAGAGACAGTCTCAGCCAGAACGCGGCCGGCGAGGGATATGTCTACCTTCGATGTGATGATTTCAGGGGCTGGCGTGTGTTGTTTGATTTGCTCGAGAGCATCATCGACTGATAGCATCGGGTAAGGAGACTCTCGATTCCTCCGTGAGGGCCCGAGACTGGGGTCATTGGATAGATGACCAGTCCCAGGGGCTGTATGTCTGACAGGAGCTGAGTGACCATGGCCATGTCCATGACTGTGACTGTGACCGTGACCATGGCTATGGCTATGACCACCATGACCATGAGAATGTGTCTGACAAGACTGGGAAGAAACGCCAGCATCTGCTTCGAGCTTCTTCAAGCCACCAGCATGCAGTTTCCTCGAATCCATCCCAGCAGCCTGTACGCAAGCATGGGGCAGCAGCTTAAGGATGGCCTCCAAGTTCTCCTTAGCCCCTTTTGGCGAACCCGGCAAGGTAACGATCACAGACTGATTTCTTACACCGGCAACAGGCCGAGACATCATGGCAACTATGTCCGTCAGTGAACCACATCCTACCAATTCAATAACAAGCCCATCATAACTTGAATCCACTTACACGGCGTGACACGCAGAGACGCTGCCAACATAGCATGGACGAGACCAGAGGCATGCTTATCTAACACGTACGAAACAGCCTAGAAAGGGGCAAACACCACACGAGTGAGCGAGAGACACACAAACGCTGAGACGAAACAAGGAGAGGAGAAGAAGGCCTGCCCACCTCGGGAGTTTGGTCGCTCGTAGCGAACCCAGTGCCGCCGGTCGTCAGGATGAGATTGGCAGGCTCCTCGCCATCAGTCAAGTCTATGAGTTGTTGCTCGATCTGCTCGAAATCATCCGTTACGATCACCGTATCAGTCACCTCCCACGTCTTAGATCCCTCATTCTCGAGGACCTGTCTCAACACAGCCGCTGAAGCATCCGTCGACGGATCTTTAGCCGCAGTCGTTGAGACGATGATCAGGGCCACTCTGAGCGGTCTGTCCATTTTGGCAGTGATTTAGGCTGTTTATTTCGGATTGAAACAGTGTATTGTGAGACTAAAAGGTAGAAGATAGCATCCGGACGAGCCGCGACGTTAATTTACGGTGGGGAGGGCAGGGTGGCGTTACTAACAAGCATTGCCTGCCTACCTGCCTACATACGGATTATCTCGTGTAACTTGCCCCTTGTTCAACGTGACACTCAGGGGTAAAGATCTCGGAATAACGTATTAATCCGTAAATGTAAATATTTCGTTTTTTCTTGAACTCTTCATCATAGAAAACCGTGAACATGAATCCTACCTAGGTAGATCTACAAATGTACGGATTATGACTGGGACAAAGACAGAGAGCTAAAGATCACTCACCCCGCAGCACGTCCGATCCCCGCCCGAAAACCGGCGGCCGTCGTTCGTCATTCACCCTGGCAACGCGGGGTCGGGGATACGGATACAGACGGCAACTCTCGGATCTATTCGGAGATAAACGATAAGATAAGCACGGACTGCACTCCAAACCGTCCCGCCAAATCTTGCCTGCAGCTTAACGCGCCTCAGTCGCATGGGTCGTGGGGATGTACCTTCTGCGGTAACTCATGAAGAGGGAATTCAATAACAACCAGGACTAATATCATTATAATTCTCACATTACTATTCACATAACAGCAAATCCACATTCATCATGGTCAGAATAAAGGAGCGCTACCTGCTAGTCAACATCCTCTACCCGACCGAGCTGGGTAGTCGAGCCAACCTGCCCGATGTCGTCCTTCTCAACCAACCTACCAGCGATGAACTAACCCCCGTTGCCCTCCTCCGCGCCATACGCGCCGAAGTTGCCGCTCTATTCGGCGACTACGGATCCGGCGCCCTCGAAGGCGGTGGTCTTTCAGGTACACTATATCCTCCTTGAATACCGCCCACAATGGAAGCCAATGCTAATGGCATATGTTCGTGTCCCGTAGTCAAGTATCTCTCGCAGGCAACTTCGACCTTCATACTGCGCATCGGACGCGGTTCCTACCGATTCGTCTGGACGGCCCTGAGTCTCATGAATTCCGTTCCCGTTCGGAATGGTAAACCCTGTGTGTTTCGGGTTGTTCACGTGAGCGGCACCATACGAAAAGTCGAGGAGGAAGCCATCCGCCGCACGCGCAAGCTCATATTCGAGGCCAAAGGAGGGCAGGCTCCCAAGGCATCCGACCCCCTTACCAGCATCTTCAGCAATCCGGACCAGCAAAGCCGTACATCCAAGAGGGACTCATCTCGCATACAGGAGGACATTGGCAGCGACGTGGAGATGACAGAATTAAGTGACGGCTGAGAGACATCATGGTTTCGGAGTTCTTCGGACTACCTTAACACCGAGATCCCCCTTCGGAGGCGGAGGCATGCCATCAAACTCGTCATCTTCGTCAGGGATAAGGTCGGGGGTGGCAGCGCGCGTATCAGCATCAGCAGGAGCATTCTCTCTCTGCTTCTGCTGCTCCTCCTCCCACTCCTTCTGCTCCAGGGCATCGTATTCGGCTTTTCTGTCGATCCAGCGCTCCTGGATGTCCTGTATCTCCATCACGGACGACTCGTTGCGCATCGCCACCTGCCAAATCGTGTCATTGGCTCCCTCGGCGCCGCCAAAAACGTATCCGCCGGCCCTGTCGATCACGCGCAAGAGCTGCATCATACTCTTTTTGTTCTCCACCGCGAGTGTTTCGAATCGGACGAGCGCAAAGCTCTCCACCAGGTTTGCGACAGCTTCATTCAACCGGGTAAACTTGTCGCCTCCGATCGCGGAGGTTTCCTGTTCGAGCAGGGGCATAAGGTACGACAAATCATCGACTTCGGTGTAGTACTCGAGGTTGAATGGAAGAGGGTCGTATGTAGAGATCTTATCGATCTTGGTAAGGACGTTGATATGCGGAAGGTCCATCTGCAGCATGGCGCGGAGGGTGAGGAGGAGGTTCGACAGATAGAGGGAGGGCTGTGTGAGGCAGAAGCTATCGGACAAATGGACGGCGGCGAGCTGTTCTAACATTAGTCGCCTGTATATGTGACTCTGGTATCGCATGTAGCTTACCCGGTAGCCCAATTTCTGCAGCTTGAAGAAGATGTTGCGAAGGGAGTTATGATGCGTATATAGCTCGACCTGACCGGGACAATCAAAGAGCACATATGAATCTCCCAGTTCCTTGAGGCCCGCCTCCAGCCACTCCATGTTGTTTTCCAGTTCTTCAAATGCGTAGAGAATACCGCCGTTCGGTCCGAGCTGGTCATCGGCCATGATCTCCTCCAGAGTGACGAGATCGCGAATGTCCAGAGCGCAAGGATAGTTGGTCTTGTCGTTTGCGGGATCGAGGTTGACGACGGAGCACTCTCGTCCGATTGCGCTCATGAATTGGTGCACTATAGACATAACATGGTGAGCGACAGACTTCCTAACATATCGCGAGAGTATCGTTACAAAGACTTGGATTTGAAAGATGCACTTACTTCCATCGCAATACGTGCTCTTCCCAGCACCGGGACTACCGAGAACCAGCTGTGCGAAAGGCATCGCGACTACGTGCACAGAGGTCGTGAACTTGGTGAATTACAAGGTGACTGACGGTTAAGGAATGGAAAGGTAAAGAAAGACCGTCCGATATGAACAAAATGACTGGAGTGTTTCTGGCTAGAACCGAACACACGGTGAATGTACCTTACATCTGATGGTGGGCATCATCGTTAGCTCGAGCCCCTCCAGCCGCTAAATTCGTTGGTTCGCGACGGATTACGGAAGGCATTACGGATTCCATTACGGAAAGTTACCCCTCCAAGACAAAACGTCACGGACCTCCCCCTGCAATTTCAGAGCGGTAAAACACGGCAAAACCCGTTTAACGAACGGGACTTTCGCAGCAACGCGCCGTTGCTATGAAGATCCAAGACTGTTGTTTAACTTCACCTTATCGATTACTGAATCCCATGTCCAAGTGACGATCCATACGCGATACTCACCCGCCAACGTCTCTATCTCAACACATCTTCCATTGATCTGTCTACTCTTCATATCCAACCGATTCTATCTCATTAATTAATCCATAACGAACAAGATGGCGCCAGGTTAGCACACAGAATCCATCCTCATCAATTCAAGTCCGCTAACACCATCCAACAGCCCAATTCGAGCTCGCGCAACCGCCAAATGACGCCATATCATCTCTAATCTTCGCCCCCGAGTCTCCCTCGCGTCTCCTCGTCTCCTCCTGGGACAAGAATGTCTACCTCTACGACACACAGACCCCCAGCGCCGTCGAAGGCCAGCTGGGCTCCCTAGTCCGGACCTTCGAGCACCGCGCCCCCGTGCTCGACGTGTGTTTCGGCGCCGACGACAACGAGGGCTTCAGCGCCGGCATGGACTGGCGCGTATTAAAGCTCGACCTGCTCACCGGCGAGCAGACCGTCCTCAGCAAGCACGGCGCTCCCGTACGGAGCGTCGTCTACAGCCGGACACATTGTACGTCCCCTCACCCCCAACATCAACCACCCAACTAACACCCCGCAGCCCTCGTCATCTCCGCCTCCTGGGACAGCACCCTACACATCCACGACCCAACCAACCCAACCCAACCCCCCCTCTCAATCCCCCTCCCGGCAAAACCCCACGCCCTCGCCGCCAGCCCCTCCAAGCTAATCGTCGCAATGACCTCGCGCCTCGTGCACATCTACGAGCTCTCCACCCTGTCCGCCTCCATCTCCTCGACCCCACAAACCGTCCCACCACCCTGGCAACAGCGCGAATCCTCCCTCAAATTCCTCACCCGCTCCGTCGCCGCCATGCCCTCCGACGCAGGCTACGCCACCTCCAGCATCGAGGGGCGCGTCGCCGTCGAATTCTTCGACGCCTCCATGGAATCCCAAGCGCGCAAGTACGCCTTCAAATGCCACCGGCAAACCCAACCGGGCGAGAACGGCGCCACGACAGACGTCGTCTACCCCGTGAACGCGCTCGCCTTCCACCCGACCTACGGCACCTTCGCGAGCGGCGGTGGCGATTCCACCGTCGCGCTCTGGGACGCCGATGCCAAGCGTCGCATGAAGGTTTATCAGAAGTTCCCCGATAGTGTCGCGGCGCTTGCCTTTTCTGCTGACGGACGGTTCTTGGCTGTGGGTGTGTGCCCTGGTTTCGAGACTGGTATGGAGGATTATAGCGGTGAGGGCCGGACTAAAATCATCTTGAGGGAATTGGGTGAGAACGAGGCTTTGCCCAAGGGTAAGGCGAAATAAGTCAGGGGCAGAAGTTTGGAGAGGTGGTAAAGGGGGGAGAGCAGAGTTGAAGATGATTTCAGTGCATTCATCCAGGTCAGCAGAGTCACGACACACATCTGCACAAGGCGGCTCTCGACGATACTAATTGGCAGCTGAGAAAAAGAAGGGCGCTGCCGACGGTATAGCAAGTGCAAGTAGGACTCATCTTCCTAACAAATATATGTGTGCTTACGCTGCGGTAGCTACTTGTTCTGGAGCAAACAAAGAGACAGAAAAAAAGACAATAAAAACAAAGTAAAATTATCTATGCTTAGCTATGCTCTAATCTGGTGAACTTCGATATCATATCGGCTTCTCTTTCTCCTTTACTTTAACATGAAGCAACATTTCATTATAATGCGCAAGTCAATCAGCAATCACTTCACTCACCCCCTGACTGATGTTTTGAAGCACCATAATAGCTGGCAGGTGTGATAACAGAAATCGTGGCGACCAAAACCCTTCGCAATATCTCCTCACTCGAATATCATACTTCCATCGCCTCTTCCATCTCCGTGTCTCGGCCTTGAGGATCATTTTCGGGCGGGGGCACAGAACCATGGTCACTGACCTCGCAGGCATTCGTCGTCATAGGTGTATGATAACGCTCATTTTCTGCCAAGCTCAACTGTTCAATGTTGTCTCTCGCCTGTTCATATGACTCATCCGTCACGCTCTCATCCTCATCATCGCTATCACTGTCTATCTGGAATATGAGCTGTTGCGGAATTCCAAGGGATGGTGGCGGTGTTTCTCGGATGCAGCGACTTTGTGATCTTCTCTTGAGTTTTCCGAAGTTCTCAAACTCAGAGGACTGTCTCATTCGTGGTTTCGCCATCCTTATAGCTGGCCTGGACATGGACCTAGATCTTAGGTGAAGCGGTGGTGTGCACGGGACTTCACCTTGGGACTCCTTCGTCACGACAGTCTTCCGCTTCTTCGCGATTGAGCTGTCCGTGAAATTCTCTCGCGTTGGCCACAAATCGACAGCAGCCCGCGATTCATTCAGTCCTTTCGGATGTGGCTTACTAGTAGCTAGTTGTGTTGGAGGTCTCCGTACTGCTTTTTCGGCTTCCAAGGAGAGTTTTCCCAAACCAGATAGCGACCTCGATCGTTTGCGTTTATGGCTATGTTTCCCAATTATACCGAAGGCAGCTTCAGGACTTGTTTCATCTTCTGAGAATCCGTCGCCAAGACCCCAGTTCGGGTTTGATAGGCGTTTGGTAGACTTTGGAAACCGGAATTCCTCTTCTTCACGGTGGTTGTGTAGTCGAAATACCCCTTTTGTGACATACGAGGGGATATTGCCAGCGAGATTATCGACACCATATGACAATGAGTGTTCTCTATTTCGTGAAGGGGGCGTTCCAATGCTCTGTGTGTGCTGTCTCCTCTTGGAGATATTACTTTGTTGATCGATTTGGCGGCTTCTGTCCCGGTTGTGGTCGCCAGGGGTTGGCGTATCATGGGGTTTCCTAATCCGACTCCGACCTCTTGAATGAGTACTATGTGTCGAAGTGGTTTCCGACTGGGTTTGGGACTCTGATTCACATTGAGATGGAAAAGCGCGGTGACTGGCCGAACCCAGTTCAACAGATCCCTGACGTGACGGCGGCGAATAGTTTTTCGAACCAATGTCACTAAACAATGGTAAACAAAAAAAATCCCGTGGGTTATGTCTATTTTCTTCATACCTTGAAGAGCAAGTTTCTAAATTAGGCTCAGCAACCGGTGCTGCGGACCTTCTACGTCTCGAGTTCGCCGTCACAGGCGAGGCTGTTCTACACCTCGCAAGTTCATCTGCGTGTTTCTTCACGTCCGTTTCACGGGGCGGTTGAGAATCAGGCACTTGACTCAGATAGCCAGTCGACTTCGTGCGTCGAAGAATTGCACGAATACTCGGAGCCATAAGAGCAAGGGAGGGAGACGAGTTGGCAAGGATAGAGTCCAAGGAGGCGACAGTAGGCACATGGGCCTCAGATACCAATTCGGCCATTTTTTAGCAGGACTTTGACCTTGAATAAGACAGTTTGATGATGTACAAATATCCCCAAGCGATTGAGCGAGTCGTTCTTCTACCATTAGAATTGGACAAAATGAGGTCTTCTCACCAAGTAGTTTGCCGATGAAGCTTATCGAGTGTACAGGTAGCACGACAGATTCAAGACAAGCGAAATCGAGAGTCGACGCGAAGATGGAAACAGCCAGGTGTCCAAGAGGCAAGAGAAACCTGCATCTTCTCTAGATGCGTCATACTCTACATGGTGACTGCCGTGAAAGGGACGCTCCTGCTCTGTCTTCTATGTCATAGACGGATAGAGGAAGCGACATTCATGAGACGGCAGACCAGGGAAAGTGTTAGGCACCTTGATGTCGCTGTGTTTCATCTTGAGAGTGAGTCCTTCCTCACAAATAGAAGCTCATTCCATTTGAGTTCTGTGACGCAGCCCTTTCAGATATCGTCGTTCGTTCCTGCAGTTTCTCTGTCGATGACACAGAATAAATTAGAATTCCTGCGAAAAGTTAATGACGTTCGGCAACCCCATGGGGAGTCGGTAGTTGCTGCCTCATTCAGCACAAATATTAACAACGGCAGTCGCATATCTCTGGCGCCGTACTCGGTCTTGCCCGTATCATAGCTGAATTGTCTCGTCTACAGATCGAGTTAATGATGTAGCTAGCCGATATTGACTGACATCCATACGATGTGTGGCCCCAACAGACTCCATCAAGCCACGAGTCTAACAAGACTCCCGAAGCACAACGTACGTCACTGACTCTCAATCTGTTTCAGGGAAAGACAAGGATGCAGGAACCAGCCCTACCAGGCAAAATAGCGAAATGACTGACAGCCTGGATAATTGCGTGCTGCCGTGCACCTACGACGAACGAGTTAGCATTGGCGTCGAGACTAACTCACCGGCCAAATTTGAGGCAAATCTAAAGCGCAGATCAGAGCAGATGTCGCTTTCCGAAGGAGGTTTGAGCCCACCATGCACGGATTAAACCGTACGGCTTAAGCGATGTAGGGACGAGACTAGAGAGACAACCCTACCGGTACACAGCCGCATCCTTTGGATCTTTAGCCCTCAATCCTGCCAACTCCCCTACCTATAAAGGCAAAGGGCAGGCCTATAAGACGTTGGTGCTAGCGAGTAGCCATGGCCCATGGGTCTAAAATCTTACGCTAGAGGACTGCACCCCCAGTCTGCAAATCCATGAAGGAGTCCGTATTGAACGTACGGAATAAAAAGCAAAGGGTTGCGCCGTCTCACGTCGTACTGCCAGGCATATATTGTGTGAAGCCATGAAACTTCACACCAACACACTGATAATAATGAAGAATCGTAGGCGACTGGACTCGTAGCCATCCTGGTTTCGCCCTAGATCGACAGACAGCATGATCTACACTACGTAAACAGTACGATCTGTGCCTGTCGATCCCTTTCCGGTTTCAGTCCTCGAACACTCCCTATTATGTTCCGTACACTGTACCGGTAAATCGCTCGCATGAGGGTTATCGTGGCTGAGCTGTGATGTATTCCGTTCATATGAAACGGACGCAAGGTTGGAGGAAGGAGGAACGGGATCGATCTGGGACAACGATCCTCATATCATTGGTTGACGATGGCGTTGGGCATCAACTGTCGACACCGGAATTCCGCATTAAACATCATACTGACAACATGACGTTGATATATGGATCCGCAGTGGTCCTACGGAATAGTAGTGCCGTATATGTGATGTTCATGCGAATCCTGAGACGCACGCCTCATCCTCTGCTGCTGTCAACGCAACGAGTCGCTGCTGTCGTGGTCTTTTGCTCCATCAAGACTCGCGGGATATTGCTGTTTCTATCCTCAGCCTTCATCTGTCACAACACGTATTACTTCGTATACGGCATGGATCTGTGCGCGTAAGCCGTATGCGAGTTATAGGTCTTATTCTCCGATAAATGAGCCTCTCACTCAAGGGGACGCCAGGGACACAAGGGGACACCTTGTCGGCATGTCAGTGCCTGCGGCACTTGTTGGTTGATATCGAACGATTCCAGTCGAGGGGGGCACCCAGGCCGTTAACATGTCTCAACCCTCATACAACAGATGCCCGTCATCTTCTCATCGGTTACTCGTACATATATGTATGATGCTGTATACCCGTCGATTTTCATGCTGTGCGACATATCACGCAATGAACTAGTATCCGAAAAGCCGCGGCCGCGCGGCGCGAGTGGTGAAGCGGTGAGCTAGGAAGGAAGAAAATTTCTTCTTCTTCTTCGACAGAGTTTTGTCGTCGTCGGAGTGTCGTGCCGGTTTTGACGGCATTGAGTGAGCGAAAGATTCTGCCCTTGCCACAAGAACGTATGCGCGGAACACACTACCTACCTACATATGGCCCTATCTGAAAAGGGATGCCATTCACCGCCTGGAAAATACGTGTCAGAAGAACCCCTGCACGGTTGTGCGTGTGTAGCGCACGAAGCGCTTTGGATCTTCGTTCGAGGCCGTAGCAGGTACGATCCAATAATGTACTTCGTGAAGTTCTCACTTCCAGACGCCGCAAACCAGAATCCAGAAAGACCTCATCGTCAGGTCTTCAATACCAGCCACCAAACCTATCAAACTGCCGCGAGGCGATCATTGGGGTTAGCGTGCTGCGCACTAATCTAGTGCTAGCGCAGGCACTGGGCTAAAATGAGCTAGTGAGGACCCTGTGGGGTTTAGTTAGCGACGGGGAATCGTCTGTTTTCCAGTCGAACGCTACGAGCTACCTATTTCGTCGATTAAGTGCGTGGACTAGAATCTTGTCAGAAAGAGAGAAGAAACACGAGACAGGCTACGACATAGTGTTCGAGATGAATATCATAGTGATGAGGTAAGAGAGGTAGGTAGGTAGTAAAAGTCAATACGTGGAGAGTCTGCTGTTGCTGGAATGTTTTATCCCTTGGATCCATCGGCAGGACGCCGTATTCCGTACGGGCTACGAGTGCAGCGATCGTACGGATTGCAGCGCGGCACAGAGCGAGCGAACGAATACCCGAGCCGGGTAGGAAAAAGACCGTCTGTTTTCCATGCGGTTTCAGGAATAACTTAGCTCGTATTGTTGACGCCATTGCCAACCCATGTTCCCGAGACCCGTATCCCTTTTAGTGTAAGCCCATCATTGTGCAGGAAAGTCTTGGAACCTCCGGTGGCAAGTCTCTTGTCGCGCGGTTTGCTGCGAAGGCATGCGAGGCCATGTACTCCGTACCTGCCGCCGTCCGTTGCATGGGGCATGGAGCATGAGCAAGCATGGAACAGGAGCATGGAACATGGAACATGGCATGGCCGTCATGGCGGGATGGATCCCAGGCCGACCTTTCTCAAACATTCTTCAAATTAAACTCGCGGAGCATTAAGCTGGAGCTCGGTAATCCGCAAAGCTGGAGTCGGAGTCCATCGATCTGTGTCAACTCGCTTATAAGATTGCTGTTATTTTTACTGCAACGTTCATAGTGTACCAAGATGGGGCGTTGACTCTAACTGCACGCTTCCGATCGCAAGACAATAGTAGATAGGCAGGCAGGCAGATAGTAGATTCCGTAGTGTATGCGAACCGTTAATCGTACGGAATATTTGTGTAAAAGATCTGGCTAGGACGACAACGGTTCGGATGATAGTCTCGAAGAGATACTATTCCGTTAATCCGTAATGCGTGCTATGCAGTTAGTTAGATAGTTCACAATCGGCCCCTTTTTCATCCGTTGATTCCAGGGCAGGCGGGCAACTCCTTCTGTCCTGCGTCTTGACTCGCACAAACGGCATGTGGCCTGACATCCGAGTTTTATTTTTGCTTCTTGTGTATATTCCAGACACTTATGACCACGCAAACGACGTGGACGTAGGACTCAGGAGATTTGTCCGTTTGCTTACGAATAGTAGTCCAGGGTTACCGGCGCACATATTGCTATTGCTGGCAGTACTTCGTACTTTTAGTCGCCTGTATTCCAAACGGAGTTTCCTAACGGAATCCCGGGAGTCACAGACAATCTCTCGCCAGTGGCCAGACCAAGGCCCATTTTCGAGTTACAGAGTTACAGCAGAGATCCATTCGGGCCAAACGGACTACGGGCTTCGTGCCTCGGGCCATAATCTAATAATTACCTACGGATCCGTAGACCACTCATGCCAAATCATTCCAGCTCAGAATGCCCAGCCCTGGCTTGACCGTTCGTGGCGTGCAAGCCTGCAGCTCCCACTCGTCGGGACGGCTGTGCATATGTACCTAATTCTGTAGCCATACTAGGCGCACGCTTTATCTCTTCACTAGAACGCCTGCCTACGAGTCTTGGTAAAGTACGGAATACAACCTAGAACCACTGCAACAAACGGAGGTGCGGAATGCTGGGATACTCGTCGAGGTACCTCTCCGTGCATTATTCCGAATTTGGCGAGGTGTACTTCGTACCGCTAATATTGGCGCCAGTCAGGGTGCTGATGGTGCTGATCATGGCAAGTGCGGAAGTACCTCGTACCTCCTCCATACAGTACGCAGCGCTTCAGCGCTTCAGCCCGCCCTACGAGTCTTCGACCCACGCACGCACGACTAGCACCAGCACCAGCAGAGCAGTCGGCAGGAGTCTCCATACATCTACTTATACCTACCCGGTCATGTCACTTACATATTTACACACATGATTCCCTCCCTCTCGGTTGCTCGTCTTATTGTTTGTTTTTGTTTTTAATTATTCTCTTGTCTCCCCCCCAAGAATTGATTGTGCTCCCCCTCTTCCTCGCTTTACCCTCCGATTCCACAGGTCACGAATCCACGCTTGTCCTGTCCAATACCCTTCGTTGGCGTATAAAGAGAGAGTCGTGTCCCTCGCTCGTCACTCACTCACTCTCACTTACACACCGTCTATCGCTATCGCTTTCGCTTTCGCTACTTGACACCTCACGACCGAACTGTGCTCTGATCGCGTGACTCTCTCATTGCTGCAGTGAATCATCAGTCTTTCTCTTCACCACGGAGCGAACACACCTCTGGAATATGGGCAGGAACTCCCGCCTTGGACAGCAGTTCTGTTTTCTCGCACCTTGAAGAAGAAAACAATAAAATAAATTTATAAAACCAACAACAACAAACAACAACAAACACAACGACAACAAACAGAATCCCACGAAAAGCAAAATGGTTCACAATAAGAGCTTCTCGATGGCGGCCATGGACGACGACGACTTCGAGTTCGACGAGAGCTACTTCAGACAGTTCTATAAACCGCTTTCGAACTTGCCGACGCCTCCGCCCTCGACTCGCAACTCTTCGGCCAGCCAGAGTCCCCGGGTATCCTTGGATGACACCGAGGGTCCCAATGCTCAGTTCTTAGGTCGGTTCAGATTCTGCATGAACTCATGTTTGTTGATTTTACCGTGCATAAAAATAAGCTGACTTCCCCCGACAGGCCCAGCAGCCCATCTGGCCAGGATGCTACCGCCGGGAGCTTCGGTCATCACACCGTCTATTCCCACGGTCCAGAAAATGCTGGCCAGGGCTCAATTGCCCATGGATATCATTGCGCTAGCCGTGTGTATTCTAGACTCGCTGGACTCCAAGTTCTCGCGCAGCTGGCGGATCGCGTTCCCGCTGAACCGTGTCGGCCAGCCACCGTCGAAGCGACACACGCTGCCCTCGGCACCGGGGCACGCCACCCACATCAACGCCGTGTTTCCCGAGATCATCATCCTGGCGGCGCTAATGATCGCCAACAAATTCGTGGAGGACATGCAGGAATCGACGCGCGACTTCGCCGCGAACTGGGGCATCAACATGTGGACGTGCGAGCAGGTCAACTTTACCGAGCGTTGCATCATGGAGAGCTTGGGCTACCGTATCATGCCGCTGTGGGATCCCGCCCTGATCAAGCAGGCGCGGCACGACATCGAGATGGCGCGACGGGAGATAATCCAGGAGAGCGCCCAGTGCGTCGACGAGGAGAGCAGTAGAAAGCACTTCAAGTCGATGAGTTCGGGTCATGCCGTCATGGGGCTGGGCATGCAAATGACGCCGGTGACGACGCCTTCCTCGGAACGAGCGACATCCTTCGGTCCCATGTAAAAGGGCCGATCGCTTCTTTTTTTTTTGCTTTTTATTTTTCTCTCTGATCTTTCGCTTTCTCTCGCTATCTCTGCTCGCATTTGCAGTGTTCGATCGCACGGCGCTTTGGTGTTGCTGGATTATGCATGCAGGCCGCTCGACCGCCCATCTCGCCCGACACAGCATTTCCCTAATCGGGTGAAAGGACGAGAATCAAACGCCCCCCAACGAATAAGGGTCACCAACGCTCGCATCCTCAGAAAACGTCAACACACCGGAATAGGCAGTGGGATGACGCGCGGTGACCATGGTTTTTCTATTCCGTTTGTTGAGCGCCTGTCGCTTACCTTTCCGTTTACATACGCATTTATTAATTGGACATGGGCGTTGGACTCGAACTCGAACGATGAGAGGGCGAGAAAGATGAGCCGAGTGACAAGAGAGAGAGAGAAGGGAAAAAAGGAGGGGCCCCGGCGTTACAGTTGCATTCGCCTCAGTATGTACACCACATACCTACATACATACACGGCGACACCGCTATTTGCGAACGGCGCACCTCCGCATCTTAACACTTATTGTTTATTTTTTTATATTTCCCTCCGACTTTACTTAATGCGGCATTTGGACTTCAATTGCCCGTTAAGGAGAGGAATTTCGAATCGAAGTCAATTGGACTTAGAGATCGAAGGGGAGAGGGAAAGGCGGGAGGGAGGGTAGGAAGGAATTCGAGGAATTCGGGAAACAGGTTATCATGAGGCTTTTTGTTTTCGAGCGCGCGATACAAGAAAAGCCTGGGGTTCAAGGGGGAAGGAGAATAGGAGTTTTTTTTGACGTTGGGGATCGATCAAAATGGCGGTTGCTTCTTTCAAATTTATGTTCGCGCGCAAAGTGTTCTATACCCCCTTTGATAATGGCATCTCGCATTTGCATTTCCCATTTCGAAAGAACAGAAAAGAATACCTATTTACTTAAGACTGGGCTGTTGTGTTCGCTTTCCGTGAATC
This sequence comes from Xylariaceae sp. X167, assembly GCA_028637775.1. NCBI lineage: Eukaryota > Fungi > Ascomycota > Sordariomycetes > Xylariales > Xylariaceae > Xylariaceae sp. X167. Next base: position 31,777 of record JAJFDK010000183.1, read on the forward strand.
GACCTGAATCTATTACAGGTGAGTAAGATGGTGTGTAAACACTCAACCGAGTAAACAACAATCAATCTTCAACATGTCACCAATCTCAGCACCATCTGCATTGACATACATCGACCACCCAATTCTTCTTTCAGAATTCCCTGCGTGAGCCAAGAGCAAATGTCTTAGATTAAGTGATGTCATACCCGCATGTCGCATTGTCCGGCACTTACACACCTTTCTCTTCCTCTTCATCCTTCATCATTCTTCATCTACTCGGAGCGACCTACATCGCATCGATCATGTACGGTCCATATCTCGTAATGTGCAGCACCCACGTACCTACATACGGGAACAAACAAGCATACATACAGCGTACATACATGACAGGATGTATGTATGTATGTACGCTGAGCGGACGTACGTGCACGTGCCGAGGCCGGAGTACATCTTTCCCGTCTTTAACTCATCCATTCATTCGTACAGTACCTACAGGACAGTAGGAGGAGCTGGAGGTAGACGCATGCAATGCATCGCGGACGCCGAATGATCCCATTCTTGCGTGCGTGCGTGCTGAAAGGTGTCTCCCGCGATCCCGAGTGCTACGGTTCCTGGATGGATGGATGGATGGATGGGAAGCTCAAGCAAGCACACCATCAAGGACCAAAAACGAAACGAAACGAAACGAAAACCGCAAAATCGACTGGTCACGCGAGCATGTAACTCCATTCCATAGTGCGTGTGTGTGTCTATGTGTGAATAGTTGTTGTATATGTAGGTCGTCAGACAGGCTACATGCTGTATGTACGTACGTGAAAGCAGCAGCAGCCCTCTTTGCTTTTCCCAATCGACACGCCCTTCGATACCGGACCTCTACTACTACATACATACGAAGAAGTAAGTCGGGTACGTCATGTCGGAGTGCGGGCTTGGCAATAATACCTACATACCTACCTCTCTCCAGAGCAGCTGAGACCAGGCCATGCACCGGAATAGTTTGCGACTCAAATGACCGCCTACGAGAATCCCGTGTGTGCCATCCAGGAAGACGGGAGACGTATAGGTAGGTAATGCCCGCCGCATCAGCTGCTTCTCATTACAGCGTTACGTGCGGCAAGGAGCTTGAAGAGTGGGATCCTACCCTGAAGTCTTGGTTGGTAGATATGTAGATATGTAGGTTGGTAGGGTTGAATAGACGAGCCAACCAGACCGCCCGAAGCAGAATCAGCCGAATGTGTGTTATCACCGGCGAGGAAACTCCGAACGGAGTTGAGCTTTGTTGTGATGTCATGCGATGAGAGTTGTGGTTGATGCGGCGGGATGGATAAGTTGTCACCGGGCAGCTGTATCAACTGAGTGATTGTTCAACACCATTGTGAACTCCTATGAGTCAGCATCACGCCCTCATATCTAAGAAACATGAGCCTCAACATCAGCCGCAGAAACACGGTGACAGTCGGATGACAAGATATCCACACATCTCCAACGCTCCAGCTTGCGTTTCAAGCATCACACGCGGGAGTCACATCAACCCGAGCCATTCGCATTCCCAAAGCCCCACGCTCCGAATCCCCATCAGCATGGATTCCCATGCGCGTTTCAGCTCAACTTCAACATTCTCCAAACACTGACATCACAAAAGGCAGTCATTGCGAGCTCTCTCCAGCGAAAATCCCACATCGTACAAGGCCGAACGCCCGATGACACAGAGCGAGCGAGAGGAGACATCCAGTCCGTTCAACGCTGTAAGCAATCAAACATCGGACTTGTGCCCATCCGGTGGCGTGAGAGGGCGTCTTGAAGGGTGACAGTATGACTGTGTTGTTCTCCTATTAATAGTGGTATGGAAACTCTCAGAAGACTCAGCTCGACTCTTCTTCCCTTCCGCCGAGACTTTCAGCCGTTGATGGATGTGGGCGTGTAAGTGATCCTCTGAGACGGGGTGGCGAGCAGCTGGGTAGTGTCGTAGTTCATGGCGTTTGTGCGCTGTTCATAAGATGCAGTCCGGAGGCACATGCATACCTCCTAGATTCTCCTTTAAACACCTGAAATGCATCGGAGTTCGTGGTTTTGCAAACAACTCCAAGATGCAAAACATCACGACCTGAGAATCCGTAATTCAAGATCCGTACCCCATACGGGAAAAAGATGCGTTTTCCAGTTTACGATCTGCCAAGACACAGTTCCTGGACTCCACCCCCGTATTCCCGCTACGCCGGAGATGGTTTAGCGAGGGGCACCCTGATTTTAGCGTGCTTCGTGCGGGTAGAAATTTTTGGATTACCTAAGGGCGTCGGAAATGGTACTTCGACCTTTTCGCAGTTGCATCGAAGATCGAAGCCGACATCAACGCCATATTCCAGTCTGTCATACCTTTGGGTGAACCAGTCATATTGAATACGAGGAGTTGCAATCTATAATTGCGCACACATCACCTGTTCAAGAAACCACCAAAAATGGGCAAGAAGAGAGCGAGAGAGGCCGATGGCGCCCCGGAGCCATCCGACAAGATGGCTGTGGATAACGAGAGTTCAGACGACGAGGTCGGTACCACAGAATACGCGCTCGGCAGTCACCGCGTGCGGGCATGGAGCTGACAGGTGATCACCAGGACTTCGACATGGTCAATGTCGACTTCGAATGGTTCAACTTCAACGAGACGATCGATTTCCACGGCACCAAGTCCTTAATACGGCAACTCTTCGACGTCGACGCGACCCTCTTCGATGTCTCGGGCCTTGCCGACCTGATCCTCTCGCAACGCACCATTGGTTCGACCATCAAGACCGATGGCGAGGAGTCTGACCCCTTCGCCTTCTTGACCGTCCTCAACATTCAAGAACACCGTCAAAAGCAGCCCATTGCTCAGCTCATCGAGTACCTGACCGAGAAGGCCAAAACCACCGAGTCGCTCGCCCCCATACCGGAACTCTTGGCTTCTGGCAAGCACGTTGGTCTGGTTCTGTCTGAGCGCCTGATCAACATGCCCTCCGAGATTGCGCCCCCGCTATACACTATGCTGATCGACGAGATCGAGGCCGCCGTCGAGGACAAGGAGCCCTACGAGTTCAGCCACTACCTGATCATCTCCAAGACCTACCACGAGATCGAGTCGACCCTGGACGTCGGAGAGCGGAAGAAGAAGAAGGGAAAGCAGGATGCCACAATGTTCTATTTCCACCCCGAAGACGAAGTATTGCAGAAACACGCAGTGGCATTTGGTAGCTACCCGTTCACCAAGATCGACGACGCCGTCGCCGATAGCAAGCGGGCGTTCCAGGAGATGGGTGTCATGCCCATGGGATCTATGGTGCTAATTGAAGCTAGTAAGTTCGCCGGCGCTGTCAAAGCAGTGGGCGAGTATTTGAGTCCTCCATCGTGAGGATGTTGATTATAGATGAAAAGGACGGAAATGCAAAAAAAAGCAAAGCAAAAGCAAAATATCTATACCAGGCGTTTATTGTTGTTTTTCCATTTTCAATACCATACCCCCCTTAAATACCCCCTTTTTCATTCCCGTACAATACTCGGAACCATTCAGTCCAGTCGTTGCATGAGATAGTCGACCTCAACGACCTTTGTTATAGGGATGACGAAATTCTCATACATCGACACCACTGCATCGACGTTGATCTTGCCCACGCTGTTTTCGTGCTTGGATGACGGATCAGTGCCGTACGTCTGCGCCTTAAGCCGAAGTCGGGCAAGCACCTGCTTCTCCACAGCAGCATTGGTTATAGAGGCGCCGATGCCATCGCGGTCACCCGCCTTGATGAGTCTCGTGTACAGCTCCGGATCCGACTGGAACTTGGATTCGGCAACGAACTTGCCAAAGTGTATGCGTCGCGACAGAGCCTGGAGACAGGCGATGTCGCAGGTAGCCGAAGAGCCGTAGTTCTCGGTGGATTCGCCCCCGTCATTTCGGCCGAAATCGGGGCACACGGCCGGGAGGAACTCCTCAACGTAGAACTTCTTGATTTGTTCGTTGACGTTGACGTCGTTCTTGTGCAGGATCTTGGGGTAGTCCAGGGGCTTGAGAAGGGGCTTCTGGAGGGCGTCGGGGAAAAAGGGGTACTCGTCGGGGGACTCGTATCGGCGAATCAGGGACTGCAGCTTCTCCTGCTCGCGCAGGTACCAGTCCATGAAGCTGATGTTCTCATCGCAGCCGAGGTCGACAGCACCGGGCTGGTAGATAGACTTATTCAAGGGGAATTGAACTCGCTCGATGAGATGGAAGGTGATTGTGTCTTCTAGGCGACTTTTTTTTTTGCGCAGACGTTAACTACTTGATTGTGCTAAAACTCGCAGATCCCGCGAGAGGGTCTAAGTGAAACGGGGGGAGGGAACTCACATCAATTGGAAGCGGATGTTGGCGAGATCCAGCGCCTTCGAGGTGTCCTTGAGATCAATAATGGTATCCATGATGGGCGTTTTCTCGTAATTATTATCTTTTTGGCTTATCGACCGTATAACAGTAATCCTTCGCGGCAGGGGTTTGTAAGTTGCGAGAGCTTGGCGATGATGACTCTCTTCTCCAAATGACTGGCTTGAAGATTGCTGAGTCGGTTTCGGGGGGTACTATGAGGTAGTTAGGGAGTACTGGCCTGCGGTAGCGCGGGTGCAAGACAACAAAGCAGGTACATTATGTAACCGGTGGATCACAAAGAGGGCGGCATCAAAGAAAGCTGAGCAAGCAACACCTCCTAACCTCGGACATCACTGCAGCGAAGCTCCCGGTTAAGTGAATGCAATGTGGGGTTTATCTTATCGTATCTTATCCTCGCGAGCGCTGGCCCTCTCTTATCGAGATAGCCGTAGAAATCGGGCGCATGTTTGGGAGCGGGAGCGGCACAAAAGTACGGAGTACATCGGGGGTACAACGATAGCATCGCCCGTAAGGTGAGACAGAATGTGGGAAGTGGTAAAAAAAAATGTACGGCATGCACATGTGGCTGGTGCGACTTGCTCTGCTCTGATCCCTCCCTTGTAGCTCTGAGGACACCACCACCTTGGCAGTTCGTGTGGTAACATTGATCTTTACGTGTACGCGACCCTTTTCTGTGCCTTTCAATTCGTTCCCCTCGGAATCTCGTCTTGGAGAAACACACTTCAGGTGGGATCCCTAAGAAAAACCAATACCTGAAAAGCTGCTAGTGAAAAAGCAAGCAACGTAAGAAATATTACTCCGTACGGGAACCTCGCGCATGGATGATCCAGACCTGCACGATGCCTTCCATGACGAAGCCCCCATGGGCGACGACTCCATTCTCTCGGTAGCTACCCAATCTCAATTCTTTCTTGATTCTAGTCGTCATTGGTGTTTGTATGCGCCGCTTCTTGTCTGACTGAAGACGAATTTCCGTAGTCACGCGGTTTAGAGGCCTTCACTCGCAAAGTGACGAGCACGGCCAGCCATCTGGCCAACCAGGCCGTTGATCCGACGGCGAGCCACTACCACAATGCCATGGGGCAGGTGCAGAAGCAACTGGCGCGGCCGGCGGTGCAGCGCAAGATGTTTTCGATGACGAAGACGACGCCGTCGGACCTCGTGCGGTCCAAGTTCTCGCCGTCCGAAATACAATCACGTGCCGTGTGCTATATATCCGACGACATGCTGCAGAACATCCCCGACAACGACAACTCGTATTCGCTCTTCCAGGGCTTCCAGGCCAGCATCCCCGACATAGCAGACAGCAAGCGGCATAAGCGGCGCGCGTCGCGGGGACGCAAGTTGATCGAGGATTCGCCGTCGATCCCGGATAGTCCGCAGCACATGCAGAAGTTGAAGACGGAGCGGTCTTCGCTGTTGCGTGAGTTAGAGATGCTGGGCGTGCGGAAAAATATGGCGAGCTGTGAGATTCGCGAAATAGACAATAAAATTGCGAATCTGACGGGCATGCGACATATCATTTTAGAGAGGTTAGCAGGTTTAGAGCAAGAGGAAGCATTGTTAGAGCACGATAGTAGGAACCCCTTTTTGCCAATTCTCACCCCTGAGTTACTATGTTTGCTGGTTACTAACTTATTTGCTTAGTTATGGACATGGAAGGACGGATAGATGAGGTGCAAGTGCTGGTTGACGAAGCTCAATCCATCGCTGCCGCCGAGAAATCCGACGAGGGTGACCAAAGTACAGACCAAGACGCCGATGAGTTTATGTCGAAATCTGTCTACGAGAAGATACCGTCTGCGTCCAATGGCGCGTCCCGTCAAAAGAAGCCCAAGTCGATCCGGCGGAAAACCAACCCTATTTTACACGAGCATTTCGCGCCCGGCTTCAACATTAAGGAGATTAAGGCGCATTCGGACCAAATAACAGCTTTAGATTTCGACGTTCCCTTTGGCACGATGGTTTCGGCCTCTCTCGATGACACGGTTAAAGTATGGGATCTCAATGCGGGTCGTTGTATAGGTATCCTAGAAGGTCACACGGCATCTGTACGGGCGCTGCAGGTAGAAGACAATATTCTCGTTACTGGTTCCGCGGACGCCACCGTTCGCTTATGGGATTTGAGCAAGGCGCACTACGACCCTCAGGCGAGCCGCAACGAGCGCGACGACGACGATGACGAGGAAGACGCGTCCCTCGCTTTCGAGAACCCCGAGGAGGAGAAAGCTGACGAACCCCCTGCTGGAAGTATGGCCGATTGCCCGCTGTTGACCCTTCAGTCTCACGTTGACGAGATCACGGCCCTGCACCTGCGAGGTGATATGCTCATCTCGGGTTCGTCGGACAAGACGCTGCGTCAGTGGGATCTGCAAAAGGGTCGTTGCATTCAGACTTTGGACGTGATGTGGGCTGCGGCGCAAGCCTCTGCCTCTCTCGGTTCCGGCGACGCTGCTTGGCGGCAAAACACGCGCCAGGCTTCGGCTGCGGCGGACTTTGTCGGTGCCCTACAGGTTTTCGAATCGGCTCTTGCGTGCGGTACTGCTGATGGTATGGTTCGTCTGTGGGATCTTCGCAGTGGACAGGTTCATCGCAGTCTTGTGGGCCACACGGGTCCCGTTACGTGTCTGCAATTCGACGATATGCATATTGTGACGGGAAGTTTGGATCGCAGCATTCGGGTACGTTTAACACTCCCCAACCCCTTTTCGTACTCCGTACTAACTGAGATATAGATATGGGATCTACGCACGGGCTCCATCTTCGACGCCTACGCGTACGATAACCCTATTACGAGCATGATGTTCGACAGTCGCCGTATTGTGAGCGCGGCGTGCGAGGACGTGGTCAAGGTGTACGACAAGATGGAGTCGAGACAGTGGGACTGCGGCGCGGGGGTTACGGAGACGGAGGAGGGGTGTGAGGCGGCGGTTGTGGAGCATGTGCGGATTAAGGATGGATATATGATTGAGGGCCGTCGTGATGGGCTTGTTGGGGCGTGGGCTTGTTAGGATGAGGAGAGGGAGGTTTTGTATATATGAGTGTAACTATATACATTGTTTTGTGTTCTGTGTTATTTTTACTGGTTTGGGCGTGATGTGTGATGTGTGTAGAGGTGTATAGGGAAGTGAGGTGTATGCGGACCGGTGGTTTGCGAATCTATGGATTACGGTCAGTGTTTTTCTCCTTTTCTACCTTTTGAAGGATAAGTAGCCCCTTTTCTCATGACAGGCCTGACTACGAGTACAGCGTACTCAACGCATCAATTTCTCTATCTACGCTCAAGTAACAGTCCTGATACCCGCGCTCAAAAAATCCATCCAGGAAAAAGGGGGTCCCACCAAAACGACCGTTCCAAACTTGCTCCGTACCCAGTCATATGGGTTGAAAGGAAACAAGCACTCTATAGCAGTTCTTCACTATGCAATTACGGTAGGCTGGCTTGCCTCAGTGGAAAAGCACCGGTGGACGGTGTAGGTGGGTTTGAGGTGTTCGCGTGTCGAGGTCCATCAGGATGGCGGGTAGCTGCAACTCCCTTTCTTTTCAGCGCTCCCGTGCGCACCATATGGACTGTAGGAGAACTTGATGGATATTAAAGCAGACGCGTATAACACGACTGGCGAGATAAACCGATAGAGATGTTACATACGGAATAGGAGATGCGCCTCTTCCGCACGGAAGGGAGGCTGCGATGTTTGAGAAGGGAGATGGCATTCTTCAACGAGATTGATATCGCCATTACCAATAGGCGCGTTGCGCACGAAGCGTTTTCTCGCTGGATTATCTGCTCTTTTTCTGTTCGTTTGAAGCTATCCCGCCATATCAGCAATGACTACACGGCATCACGGATCCCTATCTCCCAATGCAGACGAGAGAAATCTAATAGAGTTGAAGCCACGCATAATACTGCATACACCATCCCGTTGCAGAACATCAAATTCAGCTGTCACCGATCTGTTGGATAATACTGGATTACATAAGACACTGAGCCACATGGGGCTGGGGGTGGCTGGAGCGCACAAAATAATTATG
>JAJFDK010000184.1:0-39263 GCA_028637775.1 Xylariaceae sp. X167
TACCTCCTAATACCTTAGTTACTAGATAGTACTTAGTCTCATACATAATAATACGAGACACGTACACCACTATCACACTTTCTCACGAACCAAACAGACCCTTACTGTATTGTGACAGGACCGGGATATTGTGGAGCCAGTGACGGAATTGTAGTCTTCGGGCACTCTAGGAGATAGCGGCGCTCGATAAGATAAGCAACCCTTGGCTGCCGCAAACCAAAAATTCAGTGCCGTTTTCGCAGTCCGTAATCCGTACAGGTCCTCCCGCCGTAATCCGTAAATCGTGCGCCGTACGGATTAATCCGTCTGTATTCCGTCGATTACTTCTTACCGTACCTCTTATCTTCTTCACCTATGTCCTCCCCTTGGCCTCTCCACATAAACGACCCCCCCTTCCCGAGGCCCCTTCTGAGTCTTCGATGAATCTCAGACGCGCGCTATCATTAAAATGCAGGGTGCCCTCTTCGTTGCTCTTTCAGCGCACAAACTCGAGCCTCTCTGCCTCTAGACCCCCTCCCTTCAAACCTCTCCCGCCGTCCTCGCTATTCGACGAGTCTGGTCGCTCGACCGTTGTCGTACCGCCGCAGCGTCGCCTGACGCGTCAAGACCCGTGCCTTTTCCTGCTGAGCGCTCCGAAGCTCCCTGAATCCAACGTCTCGGATGACCAGCGGGCGCTGATCGCCCACCTGCGGAAAGGAATGTTGAGCTTCGTCCAGATCGCGTGCACTCCCACTGCCGACACGCCCGGCACGACGCTGTACATCCACTTCGATAACAAGCGCTACATCCTAGGCCATGTCGGCGAGGGCACACAGCGCGCTTTCACCCAGCGCAAGACCAGCGTCGCCAGGATCGACAGTATCTTCCTGGCCGGCCCCGTGACATGGCGCACTGCGGGCGGTCTTATGGGATTGGTTCTCACCATGGCCGATGTTCTGAATGCCTCTAAAACCGATAGCACGGAAAGAGGCAAGAAATCCAAGAAGGCTCTCGCTGAGGCGCCGCTCAGCCTGCGTGTGCACGCCGGGGAGAACCTCTCCTATTTCCTCGCCGCCGGTCGCCGTTTCATTCTGCGCAAAGGTCTTCCCCTAGGCCTACACGAGATCCAACGTGATCCCCAAAATGGTCCCTCTGGCACAGGTGCCGCCGTCTCCAAAGCTGAACCCGACTGGCAAGATGAAAACATGAAAGTCTGGTACGTGCCTGTTGACTCCAACCTGAACCTGTCGCCCACTCCGAAGCTGCGCAAGCGGTCCCACGAGGAGTTCGAAAACGACGAGGGCACCGCGCCGAATGCCTCCGTCGCTGAGGAGCGCAAATCGATTTTGGACGCCGCAGTCACGCAGATGTTCAACTCGGACTGGTCGATCGATGCGCTCATGGAAACGACCCTCCATAAAGTCGAGCTCCCTGCCAAGATCTTTGTACGTGAACATGGCCATCTGCAGGAATATACGGGTCCTCTGCCCGGAGCCGGGCAGGAAGTTCCTGACATTCCCGTCTGGATTCGCAGACCTTGGCCAGCCGCGCTATTCTCTACTCTGCCAGAGACGCAGCCATCGCGGGAATCCATGTGCTACATTATCAAGCTGCATGACCGGCGCGGCAAGTTCAACGCCCAGGAAGCGGTGAGGCTGGGCGTGCAGCCGCGCGATTTCAAACACCTTACATGCATGCAGAACGTCACTGCGAAGGACGGGACTGTGGTGACTCCGGCCATGGTCTTGGGCGAGAGTGCCCGAGGACACGGCTTTGCCTTTGTTGACGTACCGGACGTCTCCTATATCGACAGCTTAGTGACCCGGCCCGAATGGTCCGACAGCCAGAAAATGGACGGCGTGAAGATCATATACTGGTCCTTAGGGCGTGGTGTTTCCAGCGACACGCGGCTGCAGGATTTCATGAAGAAGATGTCGGACGTAAGGCACATAGTCACCTCGCCCGATGAAACCCCCAACATGCTTGCCCTGGAATCTACTGCCGTGCAGGCCTACAAGCTGCGGTGTATCGATCCCGACCGCTTCGCCCTGCCTTCTCATAGCAATAATGCATCTCTCTCAGGCCACGACATACCGTCTGATGACTCCCCCCTATATGAAAGGGGCCGGACTGGAAAACAAATTCAGTTTGCTCCCAACTTCATCCACCAAGACGACAAAGTTGTTCCATTCCCCGATATTCCGACGCTGGCGGCCGACGGCTTTCCTGAGGGAGTTCTAGAGCTGGCCGCTCAGGCAAAAAGCAAAGTCAGTAATCCAGACTTTTTAGCCCGAATCGAGAAGGAAGAAGCAGATATTCCCAACAGAGACGCCGAAGTCATAACGCTCGGTACTGGGTCTGCGCTGCCCTCCAAATACCGCAACGTCTCTGCCACCCTAGTTCGTGTCCCGGGCTACGGTAGCTATCTCTTCGACGCTGGCGAGAACACCCTGGGACAGCTCCGTCGTGTGTTTGGCAGTGAGCTGCCCTCCGTACTGCGGGATCTCAAGGTCATCTGGATCAGCCACCTTCACGCGGACCATCACCTGGGTATGGTTTCCGTCATCAAAGCTTGGCATGAAGAAACAAGAGAGTCCGCACCCTCGTCGAAACTCATCATCGCCAGCCACAATATCATAACTGGTTTCTTAAAGGAATATTCCCAAGTTGAACCGTACGGCTTCGAGCGCCTGAACCTCATCGCATTCACCAAGAGCAACAAGGGCGCGTCAAACCCGTATCCCAAACGCGTGTTCAGCCCCTCGGAAACCGCGCAATGCGGATTAGAAAAGATCGAAGCCTGTTGGGTTTCCCATTGCGCCGGGGCCATGGCCACCGTCTTCACCCTTCCCTCCGGATTCAAAGTAGCGTATTCGGGAGACTGTCGCCCCAGCGACGACTTTGCGAAAATCGGCAAAGGCGCAACCCTTCTGATACACGAGAGCACGTTTGAGGACGAGCTCCGCGGGGACGCGATCGCCAAGAAGCACTCGACCATGTCCGAAGCCATCGGCGTGGGCCGCAAAATGGGTGCGCGGAGAATCCTCCTAACCCATTTCTCCCAGAGATATCAGAAGATCCCCACTGTGGAAGAGGACTTCGGCAGTGGCGACGAGGCCCGAACGAGTGGCAAGGCGCGCGCAAATGAGGTGATCCTGGTCGGATTCGATTACATGCGCGTCAAGATTGGGGATTTCAGGAAAGCGCGTGCATTCCTGCCTGCTATTCAGAAGATGTTAGAAAACGAATCAGACGCGTAAACGCCAACAGGCTGGCATTTTGTATTCCCTGGGCGTGGGAATCAACCCCCATCATGGGTAGCGCCCGAGGAAATATTATATTGGGTAATATAGAACGCTCGAGTTGACTGGCGTGCGAGTTATCGTACATGCCTAGAAAAATCACCATAAACTTGCTGAAAGGGGCATACTGCATACTCTTCAGACAGAGAGATACAGCAACATACAGATTACTAGGAATCGTAGACCGGCCAAAGCCAAGAGGATACGACTAGAGTGGCATCAGAGCCGTGGATGATTGTTCCCGGTCGTGTAAAATATTTATCACATTTGCTTTGCAGAAACGGCTCACCAAGCACTCAAACCTGCCATGGTGAAGCCCATTGGACTCGCTATTCTCATTAGTAGGCTTTTCTTCCCGCCTGTCTGTCTTGTTGTTATCTTCGCTTGTTGAAGTCAGGAGGTGAACCAACATCGTAATAAGTCCATTCCCAGTGCATCTCATGTCCCGGACCGGTATCATGTCTCACCTGCCTCGATGTATCATGGAATCCCTTAGGGACTTTCGACCATTTGCTCAGTCCTCCGCATAGCCTATTCATTCGACTGATAAGTAACGCCACCGCTCATAGTCCCAACTCATAAAACAAAAATATCACAAAAAGTAATTGAAATTCCCCGCCCATCCACCAGTTCACCAAAAATAGTATTCAAGACAACATGAGTGCACCTCATCATGGACGAACGGGACTTGAACACCGGACCCTTCACATCCCATACAGCCAGGTTGTGTATGCCTCATATGAAGACATATAACCGCCGACTGCCTCTTAAAGCTCATACCTAGACCATTCGCCGAGATATGTGATGGCGTCCCGAAAGGAGACATGATACGATATCAATAAAATAAGCTGGATTCTACGGGATAGAATACTACCCTCCGCGTCTAACACCATCAGAAAAAACGTAGGTAGTGCAAGGTATCAAAAAGTACGGATTCGGTATACCCATGTTCTCAGGGGTCGAGACTACTAAGGTATATCACGGGCAAGGCTTAAGGGGTAACTTGGATCGAACCACACAGACAAGTGCATTTCACAAGGATAAGAGGTTGGACTGCAAGATATGAGCGAGGTAAAGATATGAGCGAGATAACTAATATTCCATCTCCTCATAATATTTATTCATACACACATCATCGACTTTCGTTGCATACTTACCCTACGGCGACTACTCCGACGCAACCTACGAACCCTCATCAATCCGCCATCATACGTCATACGGGCGCGAACTACAGAATACAATACGACATACAGATACGATCAACACGTCGGGTGCATGATACTCAACCGTCAACTACCTATAGTGTATAGCACGGCATAGTACGTCGTCAGATCAGATCACATCTGCCCACCAAACCCCCCCAACTGCGTAACAGAAGAGAAGCTCTTGCGTCTCCAGCGAACATTACTAGCCGAATCATCCGGTTCAAGACCATCGTTCCGAAGACCCCAAGCCTCGCCTGTATCAACTTCATCCTCCACACTGGCGGGTCGAGGGACTCTCCTCTCCTTTCCCGCCGGTTCGGGGTCGTTGGCCGTACTACCGTTCGACGGGACTTTGCCCGAACCCGAATACTTTACGCCAGGTTTCGTAGACACATTAAAAGGCTCCTTGACCTTGAATCGCTCCCTGAGGAATCGTTGCCGCTCAGAAGAGAAATGGGACGAGAACTGCGAACCCACATCTGAACCGCGTCCTAAATTTGACCGGTTACTGTTCGCAGGAGAAGGACCCTCTGGAGGAGCAGGCCAAGTCGTGCGCTTAGCATCTTTCTTCTTCGAGTCATTACGTTCCGTCAGGGGTTCCTCGTTTCTTTCGAAGTCCGATGGTATATCTGGCACGGGCGGTCCATCGCCAGCGTCAGGACTGGAGTCCGAATCAGACTCAACCGTATAAACCGTGCAATTCGTCCACTCACTAGCAGCACTCAGGGGCCGGCTATCGGGGCCGCTAGCCGTCTCGCTGCGCGTCTTGTGGATGTGAAGCGGATCGGGCACCGCCGAGGTGTATTTATAGTCCTCATTCGGGAGGAAAGCAGGATGCACCCTAGCCATGACCGGTGGCTCACCGTCGTGAACGGGGCCTACGTGCGACTCGGCCAATCGACTAGAATACCACTCCTGTACCCTGATACGGCTACGTTCCTCCTCTTCAAAACCCTTCTCATCAAGTTCTCGACCATCTTCGCTCTCGTCATCCCGTGCCTCTTCGTTGGCGAGTGGAAGTTCATGTTCAAACCGATAAAGAAATGAATCGGTCGGGGAGTCATGACTAGGTCCGCTCGCACGATCTGGTTCCGGTGCGTACGGACGACCGTCAGCACCGACATCATGAGCAGGCTTTGATCGCGGTTGGAACTGAGAGTATCCAGAAAGGCTATCGGGACGATAGATGCTTACGCGTCTGCCGCTTGACATGGCGGCTGCTATTTCGGCATCAGCTCCAGCGCTATTGGCCATGGCAACCGGAATTCCGTCTCTTGTTCGTCTATGGCGACTCGTACGACTCGGTAGCGGGGTGATTTTCGTGCCGCTATTGCTTCTCCGGAGCTCTGTGTATACGGGCCGCTGTGAAGCTTCTAGCCTGGCGCAAGTCTTCTTCTGCTGGTGTCGCCAGGCATTGACTTGGGATCTTACGATTCGTAACTGAACCAACAGATCCTCACTCAAGTTCCTGCATTGCTCGGCCCTGCTGACTTCCTCGCCTTTCTTTCGAAGATGATCGATCCAGGCTTCCACGATACGGTATAGACGAGGTTCATGCTCTTTGCCGGATTTCATGCCACGTCGTTCGCGGCGATCGATCAAAGCGGCTCGGAGATCAGCCAGGGCCCGGCCACTGGCGCCCACAGCCGCAATGCAGCAGGCCTCGCATCCGGACATGACAAATATGTGGTGATTGTCGAAGGGGGCAGCTCCGTATATCTCGCGGAAAGTATGTGGTTCGGTCCACAACGCCGTGATCGAATCAAGTCGTCCAACAAGAGCTGAGAGCTCGGGCGTTGATAGTCTACCCGGCCAGGATCTCAGGGGGTCTGTGTGAACCGTGACTTCGTACGCGAGAGCCATGAAAAGTCTTCGAATCAAAAAGGGGTTGAGGCTGGAATGAACTCCGCACAGCACAGCTTGCGGGTCGATGATGGTAGGATCGATGCGGTCGATGAGCTTATGGGCTAGACGCTTGAACATGTTGGTGGACCTCAGCAATTCTTTGGGGAGATGTTCAATCATCTCTTGTTGTCTCACGAGCCACCTTCTGGAGGGTCTGGCGATGCCGTACTCGGGTCGTCGCGCAAGGACTCGCGTGAGGCGAACGACGAGTTCGTCAGATAGATCTTGAATGCCAATACTCATGATGAACGAAATACCAAACAAGAATGGGTGGTCTCGTCTCGTCTTGGTCTTAAGGGGGTGAGTTTACAAACAGCAATGCAACTAGTGGAGTTTGATAAATCAATTGTACGTAGGCAGATTGCTTCAAAAGACAGCAAGTCAAGTATGGGCCGTCGAGAAATGATGGCAACCGATGGAATGGCCTCGGTTTATTTATCTCCACGTCTGTCCTCTCTCTCCAACAAAGCACAACAATCACACATAGATGACCATTGTTTCCATCTCATCGAGTTCTTTGTGGGTATTTCTCAATAGCAATCAAATATCGACCGCGGGCTTTGTCTGGAAGTCTCGAGTGATCTATCGCATCATGTGAATGAACCAGTCCGATTGTTCCAGAAACAGGGTCATTCTTCTTCTCGATATGGAGTCGAAGCAAACGTCGCAGAATCTGTTGGTGGCAACACTAAGGTCAGTATGAGTTCAAAGAGCATACTCACGACAATAGCATGATGCGAGTACCTTGATCGATCCCCTGGCCACGGGTCATCCGCCACCAAGCCAGACCGAGCCGTCGGTTTTCACACGATGAGGCCGACGGACCAAGATGTGCCCACCTCGTGGTAATTGGTGATATGGGTTGGGTGCAAAGTACACATCAGGAAGACGTCACACGTCACAGTCCCCTTATCAAGGATGCCCTGTTAGCAAATTTCTCTATGTAAAGCGACCGCGCCGCCTTCGATACAACAACCACATCATGGTGGCTAAAATGCCGTCTGGGGTACCGCCCTGCATGCATGCTTAAAAAGAGAATATGAGCAATCCCAACAGCAACATGCATCTTCGTCCCTAAACCCTAATAAAGTGTACATAGTATTCCGCCATTGTCGTCGAATAAGTCGGTGGTAAGCAAAGTGGTTCCCCTACGCTGCGAGGGGAACTCGGGATGTGTGGTGATCGGCGTTCTCCCTCATACGCTCAAGCCGGATTTTCAACGCCTCGGTTCCATCATCAGCTATGGCAGCCTCGCGGAACCATGGGTGAGCTAGAGCTTGGCGAGCGGTAATCCGCTTGCTGGGATCATAAACGAAGATCTTCTGTAGGAGATCCAAAAACTGCTTGAGAAAAGAGCTAGTGGCCGGGACGATTTCCTGTGATATAAGTTAGAAAAGAAAGTTCCCACGCTATCGGCATCCTGGCTTACACTTAGACGCTTCATGTTGCGGACAAATCGTCTCGAGGCTCTCGTGGTCTCAGGCGTTGGATAGTCTAGCTTCAACCGTTTGAAATACCTAGTTACTCCGTTAGAAAAGCGGGCAGCCACTGAGCATTGCGACTTACTTGGCAGGAGAAGTGCTGCTATTGCGGGCAGCCGATCGATTGACTGCCTGGACGAGATGCGTATCGATTCGACTATCACACACGTTCTCCATCATGGCAAGATGCTCGAGGTTATCGTGAGTCTGGAATAGGGCGTCTCCAGTAAAGAATTCCACGAGAATACAGCCGATACTCCAGATATCACAAGGAAACGACCAGCCGAGACCTAGGATGATCTCCGGTGCACGGTAGTGTCGCGTAGAAACGACAGACGAATGGTATTCGTCGTCGAAGGTAGCCGAACCAAAGTCTATGAGACGAATCTCAGTATCCAGCAGCACCTTGCGCTGTGTGGCCTGGCGGCATGTGCCATTCGTGGCAGACGGGATCCGTCGATTGTAGGTGAAGGTCTGATATGCCCCATCACAGAGCAAGATGTTCTCGGGCTTGAGGTCTGTGTGAATGAGGTTCAGATCGTGAAGGACTAGCAGGTGTTAGCGTAAAAATGACTCGTCGTGGTTGGAGAAGCACTCACAGGCAACGCTCGTCAACAACTGTCGGGCAAAACTCTGGATCTGACTGTTAGGGAAGGGCACGAAGTTATTGCTCTTGAGAAAATCAAAGACACTTGGGCCCAGTAGATCCATCACGATGCAAATGTGCCCACGGAAGTCAAAGCAATCCCGCAGATGAATACATCTGTTGCGGTTCTTCTCGTCGTTGGCTTTCAGCGTCTGCAGGACTCGCAATTCGATTCGAGAGGCATCACGGTACTTCTGCACAGCGCGAATAATCTTGATGGCAACAAGCTTGTTACACTTGCGATCTCGAGCTTCGATGACTTTGCCAAATGTACCCTGACCGAGAAGCTTCCGGATTTGATCTATTCGAGGATAAGCGTACTGGAGAAACTGTGAGTAGGAACGAGCGTGATAGACTTACATTGGGTAGTGAGATCAGCATCAGGAACGACAATGTAGTGGCCGTCATCGCCGTCGACCTTGGTGCCGGGCTGATGTGAACGCTGCAGACCTTAGGTTAGTATCACCTCCATGTCTGCCAGTAATCATGAAGAAAGGGGAAGAAGAAGATGCTACTCACGTCGGTCACTGGCCGAACTGTGACTTCTGCGCATTTCTTGATGGGCTTCGGAGGAGGTTGGTACTCGAGGAAACCTTCACCAAGAGCCTCAAATTCTCTCCTCTTCGCGTCTTGAGCGAGCTGCTGTCGGGTGCGCTTGCGCTTCTGGCCGGCTTGCGATGGGTCAATGTCGAACTGGCCATTTGACGAGAGCGAGGTGGGTGCAGTCGTGTTCAAGGCCGACGTTGTGCGGTCGGTGGAAACCGAGCCTGTCGAGGGCTGCTGATACGCAGACATATTCGGTTTGGTGTCAAAATTGTACTGTTCATCTTCCTTTTTCCGTTTCTTGGCGCAGTGGCGGGCGGCCTGGTTATTGGCCGGGCCGTTCATGGCATCATTTGTGTAGGTCATAGACGTGGAAGCAGTAGATCCGTGCTCAGGCTCGGGCGTGTCGTCTATGACGATGATTTCCTTGGGTAAGCCATTCTTGTAGAACTGCTTCCAATCGGGTTCCTTGGACCTACGACGTTTTCTCGGCTGAGAGTCCGAGCACGGCTGGGCGGTGGCGGGCATATTGACGAGGTGTGCTGGTTGAGCGGGTAGCGTGGGTTGCAGTGGTTGTGGTGGTTGTGTTTGCGGCGTCGGCTGCGTCGGCTGTACTTGTGTCTGCAGGGAATGCAGAGAGGGTAAAGACTGTAGGGACAGTTGGGCGTGCTGGGCGTGTTGATGCTGGTGCTGTGGCTGCGAACCAGCCTGATGGTGCTGGGCCAGCACCTGCTGTTGAGTCTGCGGAAGATGGTGGACGTGCTGAATGTGCTGAGCCTGGTGAACTTGCTGAGTCTGGTGAACTTGCTGTACCTGCTGTATCTGCTGGGCCTGTTGTGATGGCTGTGATGGCTGTGACTGCTGGGTCTCCGATTGAGGCGTCGAGTGTGTTCGCGTCGAAACGTGCCTTGCTGGTGCTAACGAAGGCATTCCTCCATTGGAAAGCACCTCGCTAGCGATATAGGAGGAATTGCTAGTCGTCGCATACGACGAGACGGAGGCAGCAGCACTCGGCAGATAGCGATGCTGTGACTGCCGGTTGGGGATCGTGGCCACGGAGGCAGTGGAAGAGGCCGGAGATAGAGCAGGCAGAACGGGGGCCTGGCCGGGAGCAACGGCGCGGTAGGAGGCGCTGTTGGCGGGCAATGGTTGGTACTGCGGATAGTGATGATGGTGCTGATGAGGATGAGGATGGGGATGAGGGTGAGGATGAAGATGGGAAGGGGGGTGATGCTGATGTGGATGCCGATAATGCGGAGGCAGTGTGGCCGTGGCAGTGGTTGGCGTGGACATTCTGTGCTACGGCTACGGTGCGTGGGCGAGAACGAGAACGCCCAAGTCGACAGACTACGACGGCAGAAAATGCGTCGAGGGGGCAGGCGGCACGAGGGACTGTGAGGGAAGGAGCGAGTCGGCGGCAAAGCCTCGCTCTGCTCTGGCTCTCGGTTGAACTGGCTGACTTTTCGAGTAAAGAGGTTCTCTGCGTAGGTATCTTGGAACGGATAATTACGAGCGGCGAAGGGTGCGAGGTGCGAAGTGCGAGGTGCAAAGCGCAGTGCGTGGGAGAAAACGTACAAGTAGGGACGGCTGGATCCGTATCCCGTAGGTACCGATTACAAACACGCACTCGCACGGCTGGCAGGTATTTCCGTATTGGCACTGGCGAACACTGGTACGGAAAGGTACTTCGGACTGGCACAGAGAGGCAGAGGGAGAGGAGTGGAAGCGACCTCGATGGACTGGTTATGGAAGGAACGGGAGAATTGGATCGGGCCAGGAGGATTTCCCTGCCGCCGTTGCTTGCTGCTGTGCCCTCAGATTAAAACCCGGCAGGTGGCCTTCGCGCCGTTGTAGCGTCTAGAGGTTGGATTTCCAGCTGACAATTATTACCCTAGCTGCCAATTTCGAGCGACTCGGTGCCTAGGGCCCTAGTGAGCTTCTGCAAGCGGTTAGATCGCTAAATGGATGCCCGGCACCCCGACGGCCAGGTACTACCTACTGCGCGCAACTGCTGTAGCGGCCTGTAAAGGCCCTGGAACTTGGAGGAGGCTACCGGCTACAGGCAGGGCAACCACTAATGGCGGGGCGTCTCGATGGTGCCATCCAGCGCTGGCGCGTACGGAATAGGAAGTAATACAAGTGCCCTATTCCGCACCTGGCGTGAATTTCCCTTCGACGCAGATTGGGTAGGTACGAGTCGGTACCTACCCATTCCGTAATCCGTGAAATTGAAGCCCTAAGGTTGCTTTTACGGATTAATCATTGTAATCCGCAGGTGAGTTTGCGGATTATCTTGATAACGGTCGATATCTCCGGGATGCGGGATATTGTCCAGGGAATATACAGGAAACACAAAACGGAATACCAGGTTTGGATCTTTCCATTCAATCGAGCAACATTTGTCTTCCGTAGCACATACGGAATGATTATGGTTATGGGAGTCACTGTATCCTGTGTCCGTACGTACGGAATACCGTATCTAAATTCAATGTTGTCGCCCGGGGGTGGCCCGAGGAGCTGCGGTACCAAGTACGCAATCTAATAAGGTTGATCGACCTGGAGAAGGCGTCTTGTAGTTGACTTTGAAGCACTTATTTCGTAATTTCCTGGTGATTCTGCCTGCAACAGGGTACCTAAAACTGAAGTCCTGCTTTAACCTTACCGATGGGCATGACATTCTCGAGCAACAACCGCCTGTTTTCGGCACTTTGGTAGTCACCGGTACCTCCTTCCATCAAACTTAATCCGTACTTAACGGAATCTCATCAATCTCATCATGCAACATGACTGTGTCCCGTATCTTCACTGTGCAAACCACGGTGCCCTTCATGTTTCAATTCACGGATTTTCCATCGGCAAACAACTCGACTAGCCTGGCCGTTTCCAGCCTGTGCGTAATCTGTAATTCGTAATCCGTACACGCGCACACACATGCACGCACACATCGAAGATCATGCCTCGCGAATTACGGCATTCAACGAGACCCTCTGCGAGTACTTTAGTTTCTTTGTTGTCGTATTACGGAATACTGTTTGCTTCGAACAGAACGGTATATCCCTACATACCTACGGAACACATCGCACCGTAATCCGTACATGTCCGTCATACGTGTCTGCCTGCCACGGGCCCATCTCAGTCTCTTCTTATCCATAATCCGGGCTGCACACTCTCTTCAGGTCCATCGTCACTGATTCATCAACAGCCCCGAGAACTACTCGTACCTAACGGAATGCCTTAGGTACCGAATACCTACCTACCCTCATGCCAGTGCGGTGCGCCCAACCCTTAGGCGTGCCTGGTAGGCTGCTTGTTCCAGACATACCTACGTCAATGTGCTGTGATAGCCAACCAACTCGTCGGACTGCGATCAAGGATGGCGGCCCCGCCGGTCTAGCTTGGTAATGGAGAAGTATTCCGTATGACGACGTACTGTATGTCACCCACTCGCTAGGTCGCTGCCTTCAGAGAGAGAGCCAGCGCGGGTTCGGGGCTCATCATGTCACTTTTTCACAGCTTTGGTGAGGCGACTCAGTACCGCCCGTGATACGGATACTCGCTCACGCCAGCTCGACTCTCTGAAAGCCGTGCGACTCCCAGTCTGGCCCGGTCTGGCTCAGGTACCCTCGAGGCTGCAGTGTAGGTACTTCACGAGTCTACCCATCGGTACGAAGTGCACAATACAATGAGTCTCTTCCCTTTCTGCCATGCAAAGCAGGCATTTTCCGCCAGGGCCAACAACTCTCTCCAGACCTTCCAGTGTGCAGTGACTCCAGTCGAGAAGCGAATATTGCGTAGGTAGGGTAGCATTACCCTCGCTATTCCGCGCAATCAATTCACCCGCGTCTCCATTTGTCGGTCTTGGTTCATTTGCCCACTAGCATAGGGCATGGAGTTATTTCTATTATGAGACGAAGACCTCCACCGACTCCACGGATATCAGGGCCGTGACCTCATATTACAAGTAGTAGCATCTACTACGTGCACGTACAAGGTCTATTCACTTCTTTTTCTTTTATCTATGTTTGTCGGCCTCGAAGTTGCCTGCAACACGACACAACCATCCCAACCTTGGCTCACTCAGCTTGCAAGCCAGGGAGATCAGCACCATATTATTAATGGATTGAAAAGCAAAACTGAACTGCAAGTACTCCGTGACCCTGGGTTACAGAGTCTATAAAGAGTCCCCGTGTTGCATCGCCTGCAGAGAAGCACCTTGTTCCTCGCCTATCATGTGGGATAACCACTGAGAAGTCTCATATCATACGGAATACACTCACTACTACTACTACTTACCACGGCGGCAAGATAGAATGGAATACTTGACTTCGTACCTTTGAGGACGGCCATGTAAGTCATTGAAGCATGTAATCTCTACCCCGCGTCCATCCCACTGCGACAATAAGCCTCCTGAGGCGAGACAGCGTGTTCAGGATGCTTGCTAATTAGTATTGCAACGTTCACAATTCAGGCCGTGACCACGTTGCCTGGTTCCAAACCGCCAATGGCCTGCTGTTTGCGACGAGGGCTTCCTTCAGACCCCAGTCGAGTTATCTTTCTGTGTTGGCCCTCCCATCATTGCTCCGTGCCTACGGCTTACCTGCCTTTATTATGAGCTTATCCATCCAGACGGACCGAGGGACTTTAGCACAATTCATCCCTTCGTATTGTAATTGCAGCTTACGGATTACACACAAGCTCATCCGGTTTATATGTTTGGACTCTTGCGTGACGCCCTGACGATGCTCGGGAAGAATCACAGGTTTATAAATGCCCTTCCTCTTCCAACATGTTACCTGCCTACGAGTACTTTCATGACCTATAATGCGTACACCTACCTACCTGGGCTGGTCTCTTTCCGGGAGGACGCGGATGAGCTGATCAATGCCCATTGTGCGTCCACATTACATAAAATCACGCAGCCATGGTGTATGTGTCATGAGGGAATCAGGGCTGATCTGGTAGTTTGGAGCGACGTACATGATGCACGTACCCTGTCATGACTTCACTCGGTACGCATTACAACACAGTCGCCCCGCCGACGCCGTGTCATCGGATGGTGGTGGGTGCCGGATACTAATCAAGGTTGCGGGAGCCAGCCGTCGCATGAAAGCCCCAGCATATTCTGCACACCATGCTGAAGGTGAAACCCATTCTCTATTTATCTATCTATCTCTACTTGGTACAGACAATCAGATTCCACGATTGAACACGACCATGCCGCCCTCGCCACCGCGACCCCGGAACTCCTCCTCCAGACTATCGGCGCTGATCCGCTGTCGCTGGGGGAATGCCGCAAGGGCCAGCGGTAAGGCAGCATAGCTCATGCCCAGGATGAGGGCCAGGTTGACCGGCAGCGTCAGTCGTGGATTCTTGCGCAGCCACTGGGTGCGCTGCAACTGCACGAGGACGAGCGGCGGCACTACCATGATGGGACTGCTGTTGAGTACGCGACTGACGGCAGTCTCAGTCACCGCAATCGTTGCCGCCTTGCGGCTCTTGCCCAACGATGGCACGTCGCTCTCGGCCTTTCCTTCGGCTGCGAGCCGAGCCTTGTCGGCGGCAGACAGCACAGGGTAAACGTCGATGCCCACACGCATCTCCTCACCGCGCATAAGGAAAACGTTGAGAAAACCAGCAGACGCGACAGCAGCAAACGGTACGAGGCGGCCGAGAATCAGCTTTGTGGAGGGCGACACGCGCTTCAAGCGAGGCACTAATGAGTTCAAACCCACGGCTACCGAGCACGAGGCGCCTACGGCGAGGAAGTAAGACTGCGCGAGTTTGGAGTACGAAAGCGGTGTCGACTTGTTTGCATTCGCGTTATTGATGGCGACGTTGAGAGACTGGTTCATGACCTGCCAGATGACTGTGCCTGTGTTCTGCGGGCGTGCAAAAGAAAGAGGTTAGCTCATTATATCTTGTTTGCTTCGAATAGAATGGGCAGAGGCGAGGGATGGCATTCGACGAGACGAGACGAGATCGCGTACCGATAGACCCGGCGTAAGCATTCCAGCGGTGACGACGAGGTTGGAGAGAGCGAAGCAAGACATTCGGAAGGGCAGCAAGACTGGCTCGCCCGTATCTAGTAGAACGTCGCATCGATCAGTCCAGTCCGAGCTGCACGGGTTCAGCGCAGAGGTTCGATGCCGTACCAGGATGAATCGTCGAGTCGACAATCTTCTTTGCTTTCCATAGCTCCGGCGTCATCTCCTTGATCTCGCCCCGCTTGTAGGCCACGATCAGCTTCTTCGCATCTTCCAGACCAGCCTTCCCGGCCAAGAGCGTCCTTGAGAAATCGGGCCAGAGTCAGTCGATTCACCTGGCGCAGCAGAAGACGATACTCACCTCGGATCGGTGATGCTGGCCGTATGGCGCACACGTCCCCAGTACGTGCTCAGGTCATACTGCGACTCGGGCAGCTCCCGGTTACCAGGTAGGGAGGCCGACATGTTGAGAAGATGAAAGCGCGACGAAACTGCCCTTGCCGAGCACTCTGCCGTCTGTATTCCGTACTGGATGGCCTACTACTACTAAAAAGCCGTCTTACTGGTATAACAAACAAGCGCCTACCACTATATAGGTATCACCCGGTGCCGAGAGCAATATGCCACTCTGGAGATTTCAGGTCACGAAGCAAAGCTGTTGTTGATCTGATGTCAGAGGTGAAAAGTAGGAAGAAGGCATGCACGGAATAGATATACGAAATACCTGATGACAGTCTGGCTGTTTTAGCTGGCCGGCCGACATCGGGGCGGCGTGCGGACCCACCAAGGGCCGACAGCTTGCAGCATGCACGGCGTGGGGAAGGAGGGGCCAGCTGAGTCGCGTGAATGACAGGCGCGACTTGTGTGCCTGCCGAACGAGTCCCTTCCTGTCCGACCGTGTCGTGAGTCGTGACTCGTGACTGCCTGTTTGTTCCCAGAGAAAACACGAATGACGAATGACGAATTACACCCCGCTATCCAGGCAATCCGAAATTCCGAATGTAGCGACACCGATTGTGAACTTATCCCGCTCCGGCTACGTAATGCCGACTCACGAGCGTCCAGATCTAATTATGTGTTTGCCAGGAGAAAGAATTAAAGGGGCGATTTTCGCTAAAGAGGGACATTATCGTGATGTCAACTAAGCGAACACAACGCCATCTAGGGATATATTTCTCATTCCAGAGACCGTACATTTCCACTCACTGACAATTGTTAGGTTCTCTTGACTCCGCTTCACCGACTCTGATCGAGAGCTCAGACTCCCGCAACGGGATACAGAAATCGTAGGTTCAGTGCCGGCCACGAGTCCCAAAAGTCATTTGTAGCAGCTGACCGCATTATCTGCTGTATCGTGAATGCAAGTTGAGAGGATACAATTCATGTCAAAGGTGGGAATCTGATACTGCTGCTATGTTGAAACCCAAGACTCAGCGCCTCAATTCACAAAACTCACTATTAATATGTTCTCCTATCCCCCTTGTTTGCGATAATAGCAACTTATCATGCTTCTACTACGAGCCTACATCTTGTGCAAAACATTGGACGGATCGTCACCTTACACTGTACACATAAAGAAACAGATGGGTCTGCATTAGAAAAATGATCATAGCAGATAATAGAATTAAAAAAATCATGGACGCCTGCACCGGATCATGGACCCTAGCCAAACCCCGATAAATAAGAAAGAAGAAATCCTGAACCTTTTAGTGTACCTAGTAGAACTTGGATCCATCATCGATGTGCCGTTCACGATTGTCCTCAACCCCTGAAGTCATTAACCATTCCCGTTAGATCTGGTCGTGAAAACGTCGATAACTCGTATCAGCTCCAATTCGTACCAGCAACCAGCTCCAAGATATTCACAAAATGCCAGAAAGACCATTGTGTTGATGAAAACATTCTACCCCGTATGTGTGTGTCGATATGTTCATACATAGGAGAAACGGTTATCTGTTGACAACGGTGCCATCATCGTGGAACCCT
Organism: Xylariaceae sp. X167; assembly: GCA_028637775.1. NCBI lineage: Eukaryota > Fungi > Ascomycota > Sordariomycetes > Xylariales > Xylariaceae > Xylariaceae sp. X167. Next base: position 17,032 of record JAJFDK010000184.1, read on the forward strand.
CAGGGGCGTTTCGTCTGCAAGGAGAAACCGTAGAAGACATCACCAACGATCCTGACCCCTTCCCACGCCCGATACCTCTCGACTCGGCCATGGCAAGGTACCCAACCAAGCAGACGGTCTTGCTGAAACCTGGAGTGTCTCCATCTTGTAACAACGATGCCATGATCGAATCATCTGCAACCAAGTCTCGCAACGTTGAGGCTGCGAGATTCAAAGGAGGTTATTACAAGCCCAACGTCCACGCGCACCAGATACGGCCTCTCCTTTCCGTCAGGGGGTGCATGAACTTCGAATTCGACGCAAGTAATCCAACTTTGTCTGTCATCAGTCCGCAACAGAAGTATACCGTAACCCAACGATCAGACAACAAATCATTCCGGAATCTGCGACGTCTGCTCCGTCAACGACTCGCAGACATTATAGCTCGACTGGAAAAACTTCGCCGTCTCCGCACTCCTCCTGACCATCTCATTATCAAACAAACCCATCATGGCCCCAACGCCGGGGATCCTCTCAAGTCTCGCAACAGACTGTCTCCACGCATCCAAATGTCTAGCGCGCGCCATCGCATTGATCTCAAGCACCCTCATCTCCAGCGACACAAGCATCGCCAAATTCGCCTTCGACGGCGCCTCCAGCCCCAGACCCTGTTCGTTCATTTCGAGCGCCTTACGCATCCACTCCAGGTATCCCGCGACAACGGACGAGACGCCCGCAATCTCCGCCTGCGTATTGAAGACCGCCATGCCGAACGCCGTGAACTCGGCCAAGATATGGTTCGCGTCCTCAGCGCGTTGGCCCCTCCGACTCGGCGACGCGGACGGCGGCGTAGTCGACGAAGCGGCGTCACTAGCGATGCGCACCTGGTGGCGACTGGGGATGCGCCTGTGGTGTTCGGTAGCGCTATCACGACGGGCCGCCCCTGAGACGTCGTCTAAGCGTCTCGGGTCATTGTCCAAGTAATGTGCCGCGTCGAGGGGCTGCGGGCTGGCTGCATAGTTAATGAATTCGCCGTCTGTGTTTTGCGGTGATATGGGCGTCTGATGCTGATGATGATGGTGCTGATGCTGAGAGTAAGGGATGGACGGCAAGCCGTGTGCCGGGAAAGAATGGCCTCCCAGCGGCGGAGCCGGGACCGTCGCGGATGCGGACAGGTCGAAGTAGGAGCAGTCTGGATAGTCAACGCTCAGTGCTGAGGTAGGTGTCGTGCTCGGCAGCGGTAAAGATGCAGATATATTCGTGTTGCTGTGCCTTAATATATAGGCTTCCGCTTTGTCTGTATTTCTGCCTGTCAGTCCCGTCGGTACGAAATATTCACCGCCTCCACCGCAAGAAGAACTGGAGCCCTCCGAAATCAGGAGGGGGAGAGAGTAGGAAAGAAGGGGGGGAGGAGAGGGGCAAGAGGGGGGGCAACAATACCTAATCGCTCCTGCAAACTCTCGATTGTCTGAGTCAGATCGGCCTTTGTGGGTTTATGCGTCGGCACGTAAATGCACAGTTCTCCCGATCGACGACACTTATCGCAGGAGGGTTGGCCGCCATCGCATCGAACTTTTCTGTCGCGACATAGTTTACACGCTATGTGACGAGAAAAATTATTCATGTTTATCGCATAAACAAAAATAAAAAAGACACCAAAAAAAATATAGTAACCAAATAGGCGGTCACGCGTAGACAGAGAGAGAGATAGAGAGAGGGGAAGTCCGACTTATACCGCTCAGCCAGCCGATAGGAGGCGAGCTTCCGCGCAAATCCTGGGATGGAAAAAGGGTCGCGTCAATTTCAACGTCGGCACCATGTGGAAAACACGCAAGATATTAGATGCTTTGGGATGGGAAGTCTCTTCGGCAACGGTAGGATACCGCTGGTTAAGTGCCAGGCTGGGTTTCAACCCAAAGAACATAGTCCCTACAGTCTAGGGGGAAGTCTGGAGAAAGATTACCGCCCGGCGCCAAGGTTGTGGTCTAGGGCTGGTTAATTCCGTAATGCTTCCAGATCTAATTAAGCTACCAGGCTTACTTCTTAGTGTACAGTTCAAGGAGTCAGGGACAAGCTATCACCCCCCCGGCGGGTGGACTGGTAGGGAGATAATCAGTAGGTGGTGTGCTGAACGTCTCGAGGCGTTGTTCGAGTGGTTTCTTCGCGGAGAGTCGACTGATCACTGTGGATGTTAGACAGAGATAACATCTCCTATTCCCGGCTTACACCGTCGGAGAGTTGCCAACTCGTGTCGTTCTGAGCAGGACATTCTGCCGTGAGTCCCGTCTGTATAGGCAGCGTCAGTTTCGGATCATCAGGGCATGTACCCGCAAGCCGAGATCTGGATGATCTAGATTCTGCCCTGGCCGTCAGCAAGAGGACCGCCAACGAGATCCAGCTGAGTCAGTGAAACTATATTTAAACATGCCATGAGACCGTCCATGGCGCCTCGGAAACCCTAGTGCATCTGAGTATGTAATAGGAAGATGGATAGCGTCGTGCTCTGAAAGAGGCTGACGTCTGAGGGGCGAAACCCATGGTCTGATGGTGGTGGTTTGGCTGTACGGCGTGTTCGTACGAGCATGGAAAGTCGGCAGGGCCAGAAGAGAGTAGGCAATAACAGCCCAGGCTTACCCACCCGCTCCCAGTTGCTTACAGCCCACAGGACCTTGTCGGGTCCCGTACGCTACGGAAAACCACAGCGGGAGGAGCTCGTGGTGCCATAGTAATTATCTAGCGTGTCTGGTCGACAATTTCTCCCGCCCCAGGCTCGAGGGCTTTTTCTCTCGTTTTTCGTGCCTATAGGGGACATCCCCCGTCGACCCGAGCCTCCCAGCTTTCCAGCCAGGCAATTATCAAATTATCCGCCGCCTATAATAACCTGTAATCTGCGATCACGTACTGTCGAAGGATCCGTTCACCGTATCTTATCCAGCCAGCCTGAATATTCACACCCGTTGCTTGCCTCGGTTTCACTAAGGGCGAGCGGGTGAAGATTAGGGCTGTTGCTACGATTGGACGGCAACCAATCCTCATCCTGTCGTCGGCCCTGGGCATCGTGATGTTTTGTCCAGCGCACCCACCGGTTGAGCTAAGAGAGTAGCGAAAACAATTAGCGCCGAAAAGAGAAAGAATGCAGAAGAATTCCAAAACCGAGCGCGGACTTGCACGCTAGTTTAGTCCATCCCAGCACTTCCCAGCAACTTGCAAGTTAACCTCATGTCCGCCTAGTACGAATACAATATTATGAGTGTGTAGATCCGTACAGATTATCGTACCATCCATATGTAGTTTCTTCCGTACGTGCTATGGTCGACAGGAAACGGCACGGCATCATTCGCATCGAGAAGTGATCACATGCCCCGACGAGACTGTCGAGCGCATGATGGAGCACATGCAAGTCTTCGTCGACCCCTGTAAAAACCCATTCTCGCTAAGCCCTACTGCGAAGGATATCCTCGGTATTCCGTCTCCTCGGAAATCCGCCGTAGGCATTCCGTATGCGACGGGAATCGGCAGGCATCGAACGGAATAGGCATACCGTTTACCCAGAAAAGCATTCTGCATTCCGAATGCTGGATGAATTCGCGTGATTCTACACACCGCAAAACCCGTATCTAATCCGTACAAAGGGGGCATATTCCGTCCAGATTACGGCCTCCCGCGCAACGGAATATATTCCGTAATTTCTCATCAAACTCGCCATGTTCAGCGCAGTCTCAGAGAGAAAAGTACCCGCCGCCCCGCAGTTCGACCCTACCGCCAATAAACCGGGTTTGCATTCGGTCACTTCGGATCACCACGTGTGGGTAGCATGACGTAGCGCGACCCACCGATCGGTCAACACACTTTATTTCACTTACATAAACACTCCTGAAGACTGCATATAGGGGATAACTACATTTCGATCTCGGCGGAATTCTCGATAGAGAGAGATCCAGTCCATAAAGGGGTAATACAGTATCCAGCTAGACACATACTGTACCTGGGCGGGTCGGCCCGCGAGTAAAAGGGATGCATAACGTATGTACGTTCATGTTTCCGAAGGTATCCTGCATCATTTGGCAAGAGAGAGAGATCTTGGCGAGGAAGATTGTTTCCGGGTTGACGTTTGCACCGGTAGTGGTAAACAACGCCGTCAAATGTGCGTTGTCAGGTCAACCTGTGTAACACAGTGTTTACATTACGGTAAAGACTGTATACTGCTCTATGGAATATGTATAGAAATCTGCCTGCCGGTCATCCCTGACGCACACGGTGGAAGAATCAGACTTCATGTGTCAGGTGGCTTCATAGTAATCACTCTCTCCTGCCAGATGGATTACTATTTTCTCATCACCACCCGTTGAGCAGGTACTACGGTGCAGTCTGGGCGACCAAGATGTGCACTCCCTCCTCTTTCGTTCAGTATTATCGGTATCTGCTACCGTAAAGCCAACATATGCCATCATCCGTGGAAGCATGAGTGACTTCAAGACCATATAGAGGTTCACAGCAGTATGGCTTCTGCAAGACTGGGTTGAAAGAGGCCAATCTCATGGCCCGTCGATCGGATCTACCCTAGCATCACTGGCGGAAGAGTTCCGTCATCATTCTGCGCACGATAGTACCGAGTACTTCTCAAGCCGGCACTCAAGACGCCAGCTTGATCGCTGGTAAGCTATCTGGAAAGATAACTTGAACGCTCTTCTCTATCTCCTGCCCTCCCAAAGCGTGGAATATGTCTACTAACATCAACCAGATACCGCAGCAATGCACAGACCGAGACTACCACCAAGTACCAAGGTACTCGTCTATTCCCTTACTGTACCTACCATGAAGGGTTAACCCCGTAGCCATCGCCCAGGGAGCGACTGGCTTATCTGCGGCTGTAGCAGGACAGCGAATAGGAGCACCTCGATGCAAAGACGGCTCCGAGTTATTCCAGAAGCGGGCAACCGGTTGGAATGCAGCTCGGGAGCTACTGCACCGTCACATAAGTCCTGGAGAGCGGCCCCTGAGATACCTACCTACTAGCAGTGCAGGTGGCGTGGGCTGCTAGGCTCTAGACAGACCGCGTGCATTCCCAGCTGCTAGTAGTCCGTGGTAGCTGGTGATCCGCCTCAGAAGTTTAATGCAACCGAGGATTTGTATTCCGTGAAGAGCCAATCTCGTATACGTACCTACCTGAGCAGCGGGCCAGGATGGGGAAGATCGGCCTACCAGCCTTTGCGCAATGTTGAGCACGGACAACGCATTGACCACCAGTTCACGACTTTATCGACGGCCACGAGACGTCGTAATCTAGGCAATGACAATGCCTCCTCCGCACAGATCACTTCTTCATGAATATGAGTCGGGGATGTCGCTATTCTCGGTGCGCAGCCTGGGTAGTGAGCACGGAATAGAGGTCGATACCATCGAACACTGGACATCATCTCTCCCTCCTCACGGATTTCCCTCTCCTTCACATCAAAAAGGAAAATCACATATTTACGCACCTGTGGTGGCGACCTCCTGACTCAATAAACCCTCACAGTGAGAAGGTCATTCTCCTAATTGGGCTCGTTGGCGAATCTAGTGGAAGAGACGAACAATTCGACTACTCAGACTGAACAAGAGACTCTTCGATCTGAATGAGAGCGGTGTGCTGCTAAAGATCGGCATTGTTGAGAGGTCCGGAAGGGGGCCACGGGCGCGAGGGAAAGATTCAGAAGCCTAAAAAGGGAGCTACGATAAGGGGCTCACCGACGGCTCTGACGGAAGAGCGGTGGGTGTTTAAATACGTCCCGTCTACCGAACATATTGCCAACAATCAGGGAATGATCAACCATAAAAGCACTCAGTCCCCAACTCAGTCATCCGTATTCAACATCTCCCATTCAGACTCCACGAGCAAGCTACGTGCGTGGCAATCAATCAGTCTACTAGATATCGTTGGCGCCGCCCTCACTCGCATTTGGGCCGTGGACCGTAGGTAGTCGACGGCGTTTCCGTGAACGCGAGGAAAACGCAGCAATCCTCCGCGAATCACGCGCGGCACTGGGCGCTAGCCGACTAGCATCACCTGCGATGCGATTTAACGTCGTTGCCCAACTTGCCACCACGCAAGCCAAGCGTGCAAAGCTAGGTAAGTAGTCTGCGTAGCCACTGTCGTGGCGAACGCTTTGACCTCTTTGCACGGATTCTTCGATGGGGGGAGAGTAGGTAGGTATTCCGTACCGTGTTGAGAGCCGTCTGTGTCTCACTTGAAAATTCCCTCTCACGCCACCTGCCGAACTATTCGGTGCGCCACCTGTTGGTGTTTCTGATGCCTTGTCAAACAGACTGACACTGTCAGACGATAAATGTCTCGGCATCGAGGTTTAGCGGCAATCTTCCTGTCGAGTTGTGTTTTGTTTTGCTACAGGCTCGACTTCGTAGAGGCCGTCGGATCTGCCAAGAGTCATAGATCTGATAGTAGCAAGACAGGAGTTAGCTCCCCGGATCATGAATCGTGTGCGGCGTTAATCTACGCAGCATTTGCCCAGGTGGGTTAATCAGCCCGAGGGTAGTCCCCTCGGCTTCAAATCCCCCGCAACTTTAATTATGTTGCTTCTTCATCCTCCGGGGAAACTTCTGGTAAAAACAATTCGTAAGAGTCTGGTGAAGCGGCGGTGAGAAGCCAACGACAGAGTTTTCGGCTTGCAGGACACTGCCCGATGATGTTGAAACAATTCTGTTTATGCTTGAGTGAATTTGAATAAATAAGTTCGAGCAGATAATAATGATGAGAGATTGGTCATTGTATACGTAACTGCGCTATAATATTTTGCTTTTGAGAGTCAAAAAGGGGCTGCTCAGAATTACCGTCCAAAATGTGAAAATCAATATTGCGCCTCACAACTCATAATCTAGATTCTCAATTGAAGTCCAGTGTTTCTTTTAGAAGGTTGCTTTGTATGTTGGATAAAAATGTACTCATAATTGCAAACAGGTAGGTTGATGCTCAGTATTATTTTCACCTGTGTCGGCGTAGAAAAGGGGCTGGTTTAGGCACGTCGGTACTACCAGCTCAGAATGTTACCTTAAGTCAATATCAGCAGTTCCGGGCAATTGATCAAACAATCAAACAATTTATAACGCAAAGGAGATTTTGTTCAATTGTCTTTCCATCAAGATCGGCCAGTCTCACAAATGTAAATAGTAAGAAGCAACGAAAGAACTGTAACTTGACAATCGTTCCGAGAGGCTAGTACGACGATACCGACGGCATCAGATAAAAAATAGACATATTACGACTAGATCTAGACGTGGCAACTCCGATTGTCGCAAAGTCCGGGCTAGATAGTCTCAGTCAAATCCTCTACGTCGGCATTTGATCGATTAATGGTACGGATCTTGACACGTCCTCGGGATATTTCCTAATACCCCCGAGTCAAGAGTCAAAACAAAGCGGCATTACTACTGCCGGATAGTCCAGAAAATGTCCCAGTTCCTTAGACACAAGGACCTTGAGGTAGTGCTGACTATTCTCGAGCGAGTTGCCGTAGTTGATTAGCGATACGCACGGTTCACCCTCGAACGTGAGGCAACAGAATAATCAAACCAGCCGGTCGTTTCGATCGAACTTCGGAATTCGGAATACCTCCCTGTTCAGGAATATGTAACCAAGTCCTTACTCCGAACAATAGCAATCCCAAAACCGGGAGGATCAGTCTCATCATCGTTTTGAGTGAAGTTGAAACCCAGAATCCTTCGGATCTCCCATGGTAGGTTTCGTAGCTTTATCCCTCTCAGTCGACGAAAAGGCGTACGTATTCATTTTCACAAGCTGGCCCATGTGCCGCCCTGCAATTATGAACGCTATAGAACGCTACGGAATATTCTGGATACCCAACTAGATCTCTCCGGGCTCGTGTCTGCCTCACTACGGATTATTACTAAAGAATACCTAGTCGACTCCGTTACGTCAAGCCTGGGCCCCTGAGCACGTTGATCCGTAAAGACCGTCGGGCATAAGACTCACACAAGTACCTATCTCCACATCGCCGATCCCCGTATTAGTCCGTAGTCCAGAGCCCGGCTGTCCGTCGGCTTTGTAAGCGCCGGCAGATATTTGCAAGGCCGAGATCCCACTGTTTATATCTCTAACTACGAACTAGCCTGGTAATACCGAAAAGGGCTGGGTTATATAACTGCCGGGAATGGTCTCTCCAGACCGGTCGTAAAGCGTCGCTTGGCTTGGCCCCGTCGGGTTCGGACGCCAGTGGGGAGTTCCCAATCGGCGAAGTTGTAAATGATCTCGCAGTCCCTTTGCGAATTATACTTAACCGAATTTATGTTGATGATGGTGGCGTTGATAGAAAAGAAACGATCAGCTCTCTGCTGCGTGTACGGATTAATATGTGTCATCGTCTGCTGCAGCAAGCGTCGCAACACGGATTGGTCACAAACCATGCCGAACAATGTGAGCAGCCAGTTGCTTTTCCTTCGTCTTTCGCTTCATACAAACGTATTTCCGCCACCTGATCCTCCCTGTAAGTCACATTTGAATTTATTAATATTATTGATAGCAGGCTGCGTGTATGTCATAACTCATTCCAACGAGAAATCAAAGACAAAAAGAAATAAATACCGTAAAACCTACCCGTTTCTCGAGCAACGCAACTGGAATGCAACTACCCCTATTAGGTCCATACAGGGGATATGCATTTATGTCACCCCGTACCCTACTAAAGGGGGGCCCCTATTCTTTCCCATAAATCAGCTGGCAACCCAACCGTCAAGGATTTCTTTCCGCGCGTCCTTTTCAACTCTCCGCGCTTGACTTCCGTGTACCACCTATGGAATCCCTCACCCTCCAACGTCCCAAGTGTGACAATGCTCAACCGTGGTGTGCAAGTATCGGCGGACAGTCGGTATGTATTGATCTTATTTAACGACTATCATACCCAATTCCCTCCCTTTTTCGTCGCACTATGCACTCTCAGCCGGTAATTCACTAGGGTTATTCTCATGCCCGATCGGTTCTTTAGCCGGCAATTCCTGCGGTTTCGGCTCGACAGGCATTTCAGATTTCAGCGCAGATTCTCCGTGCAGTTCATTCCGGGCCTGTCTTCGCTTGGCGGCGGCCTGCTTCCTCCTGCGCATCAGCAGCCAACATGCCGTCACTAGAATCGTCACGCCAGCAATGCCGCCGATGATTGGTCCGGCGATCCAGGCTGGAGTCACCTGGTGGTTCGGGTTTGTTATTAAGCTGTCCGTCCCTGGACTGAGGGTCAGCGAAGCGACTCAGAGTTTTCATGATTTTTCAATGGGCAACATGATATAACTGCAACAGCGAGTGTAGTGTATGGAGCACGCACCCGCATCTGAATTCGACCCCGGCGTCGGTGCCGGAGTCGGCCCTGGTGTTATCGATGTGATCACGGCATCCGTGGCATTGCGATCGATCAAGGAGGTAGGTAACGGATTCAACGTCTTGGTGAATATCCACAGAGTCGAGTGTGAATTCTCAGTCGTCGTTATCGTGATGACCGTGGTGCTCGGCAAGGGAGCGAAACTGGTAATCGTCTTCGAGAGCGTCCACACAGTCACCATTCCATCATCCAAGGTTCCTGTATATGGAAACGCAGTGAGAATAGTGACCTCTCCGCTTAGGGTCTTTTCCGACGAGCTTGATGACCTCGTGATACTAGCCGAGGAACTCTGCGATGACTGGTTATTGTGTGCGCAATGATGCTACATTAACACTCTCTTTACTGACCGCCGGTCCAGTGTCTGCGGGCAGTGCTTGGCAAAAGGCCACATATTGATCAAATTCAGAGTCCAGGTAGGTGCTAGTATCAGCGGAGGTACCATTGGAATGAGATCCGATGCAGTCCTGACAGGCATGGTAGTATGATAGGAATCCCGAATCAGAAGCACAAAGTCCAGGGCTTTTCCCATAGGCTTCGATGACAAGGTGAGCATTGTCTGCAAAGCATGGTTGTTAGTTCCAAAATGGCCTCTATCCTACTTCAATGAGACTTACTGCAAACATCATAGCAAATAGCTGGGATGAGGTTGTTATCGGCCTGTGATGGCAGTTGGAACAACACCAACAACGCCGTATAGACAAAGAATCGCGACGATCTCATGGTGGCCATTTCTCTCTCTTCTTGCGCCAATTGTGTGAATAAGACGAGTCGAAGAACCACGAAAAACCGATGAGGGGGTTTCCCTCTTAATTAGGGCTCAGCCACCTCCAAGAGACCCCAAATTACCGGGTGGTATTGCAGATGGATATGGCAACATGGGCTGGCAGATCCATACCTTCTACGTATTGCGTACTTGATTGTATTATATCATCGGTTGTACCAGAACATCGCGACACATTCTTGGCAATTGGGTGAGGACGATCGCCGAGTTAGCCCTTCACATAGATTCCTCCGCCGACAACCTCTGCGGAGATGCGTCAGGCCGGATGAATACAACTTGCGGGAAGGGTCTTCGACATCGCGCAAGACAGGTTGCGATGAATACAAGGATGGCAGCAAGAAGACCCGGAGATCTGAGTATCTTACTGCTTGTACGAGTGAGGGTGTATTTGCTTTTCATGTAGTAGCATGGAATAATGAGTTACACCGTCAGTTGACCCCACGAATCGGGTCAGACTGCCCGGGTTTCTCTCCTTGGAGGTGTTGTATGTGGTAACCCACGATTGCACACTTTAAAACAACAACGACCCGTTTTATCTCAAGTATTATCATATCCTGGCAGACCATAGAGACTTTTCAGAGTCATGTTGATAATAGGGGCTTTTTTGTATCTGTCTTTGGCTGAAGTGGTCAACAATCCGTACTCCGTCTGCAAAGAGTATACCTGTTAAAGTGATGATTCTGTATTAATGCATATCGTAGCACCTACAAAGGTATATGCAAATATCGCAGTTACCCCTGTAATCCACCGTTAGCCGTTCGGCGTTAGCATCGTGCTTCGTCAACAATTACCAATGGCCGTGTAAGCCAAACATCCAACCGTTATTACCGAGCCGAGCACAACAACCACACGGTCTCTGCAAATAGTAGTTTAGGAACACAAGTAAACATCTCAGTGACACCATTGACAATAGACACTCGCCTCTTTTTCCCAGGAATCGTGAGCCAGATCAACCAGATATCTCCCCATTCGGAGCACGGAATACTTCCGAAACTACATTCCCACCACCGTCCGCGCGGAAATGGGGCTCCTCTCACGAGCCGCCGGAATACCCGCGGCCGCAAACGGCAGCGGATCAACCCCGCTCAGACGCGCATGCAAGGTGCAAGTCAGGAACAGCCATGCCCCCATGCGCGGTTACAACCGGCGCTCCTTCGCGACCGAGAATATCATAAAACCCAGGTTGCGCCTGCGCAATCCCTCACTTCCCTTCTCCCCCAATCCCAATCCCACTTACTCTCCCCTCTCTCGTCTTCTCACCACCACCGCCGCCACAATGTCCCACCACCCAGACTTCAAAACCCTCGAAGCCTCCCGGCCAGACTGGGACAGCACATCCACCTTCCACTACACAAAAACCGCCTCACCAAACTGGAAATCCGGCTCCGGCGCCAACGACCTCGACGGCTCCGGCGCCACAAAATCCCACATATCCATCGACCCGTACGAGCCGGGTCGTCCCTCAACCTCAAACTACAAGCTCCTCATCTCAGCCATAACCCCGCGTCCCATCGGGTTCGTCTCCACACGCTCCGGCTCCGGCCCCGGGCCTACAGACGGCGAAACCTTCAACCTAGCCCCGTTCTCCTATTTCAACATCGCAGCGAACGACCCGCCACTTTTCATGCTCGGCGTAGCATCGTCGATCGCAAAGCCCAAGGACACGCTGCGCAATCTCGTCGCGAACGGCGAGTGCACGGTGAACATCATCAGCGAGCACTTCCTCGAAGCAGCCAACAGCACAAGCATGGACCTGCCATCTTCATGTTCAGAATGGGCCGTCTCGGGCTTAACGCCCGTGCACGACGTCCAAACCGTGTCGACGCCGCGCGTGCGCGAGGCCGTGTTCGCCGTCGAGTGTCGGGTGGAGAGCATCCGGGAGTTCGAGAGCCGGGTGACGCCCGGTCGGAAGTCTGCTGCTGTTGTTATTTTGGAGGCGCAGCGGTTCTGGGTCCGTGAGGATGCGATTAATGAGGATCGGAGTATGGTTTCGCCGGCTGTGTTGCGGCCGATAAGTCGACTGGGTGGGATTTCGTATGGGCGGACTGTGGAGGCGGTGGAGATTCCGCGTCCGGTTTTTGAGAGGGATCTTGGTGTTGAGGGGTATGAGGCTTTGGTGAAGAAGGCCAATGGCGCTGCCGAGTGATAGGGCGAGCGATTTGTCCCTTTTCTCATTCACTTAACGACACGACGAAGAGTCTGGCGGCGTACTATGAATCCGCGTGGAATCAGAAATACTCCCCAGAGACGACAGCGTCATTTTCAAGCATCGATATCACGAACCAACGGAGTATACGATAGACACGGGTAGCTTAGAGCGGGTAGATTACAGAGCATATGTAGGTATAGAATCAGTGCACAATGTTGATATTTCGAGCATATACGATAGAAAATACTCATAACCCATTCACACTCGTTACCTCCTATCTCGTGATAGCTAAATGTCTATGGTATCTAGTAACGCCTAACGCCGACACGACAGCCTGGGTAAGCTGTAAAACTGGTAAGTAATCAAGGAACCCCTGGACATAATAGCCCAAACTACAGCATAATGCTTTCTCCGGGGCTTGATATGATGAATTCGCAACCCAACTGCGCCTCCTCTTCGGCTTCGAGTAGTTCCTGAAGGATGATGTCGCCGGGTCTGTCGCCGTCCATGAGCTTTTCCTTGACATGGATGATGACGACTTTAAGGCCTTTGAGAGCATTTGCAAACTTGGGAGCTCGGATCATAGGCTTTGTTTTGGCCTCGAATTCGACCAACGACAATTCCGCCGTCGGTGTTGCCAAGTGGGGTGTGTCAACACCACTCTGCTCTGCGCTGGTCATTGACTTCGGCCCCTTTTTCGCAGGTCTCGTGGATTTGGGGGAAACAGGGCGGTCGTCGCCATTGGGTGCAGTTCCGACTTCAATGATGGTATTGGCCACTGAGAGCTCCCTCTTCCGCTTCTTAGTCAGATCGGGACTGAGCGCCTGTCGCGCAATCTCGACGGCACATCCAAGCGTCTGCATTTCTTGAATGACATATCGGGGTGTGAGATGGCCGAACAAGCGGTCATCCGTCTGGCTGTTGTCATAAGAGCACTCGATAAAAATGGCGACCAAGCTCCCGTTCGCAATACGTGTTGCTGCTTCCTGCCAGACAATAACATTGCGGGGGGAGAGCGAAAGGATATCAGGCTCCACGTCCCCGAACATCAGAATTTCGCGACCGCTATCATTATCTCGGATGAAGTAGGCGCTTGAATCGTAGACGCAGATAGACTCCTTTTCCGGAACGGTAGGGGCAGGCATCTTGAAAAGAGAGGGCGGGCCAGACGCTGCAGTACTACCGGGTATTGTCCTTGGAGACACCGCCAACGAGGGATTATCGAAACTGCCATAGCGAGATGAGGCGACGGAACCACGATGGACGTGTCTCTCTATGCAGTGCCCATGACTAACGCTGAATAATTTGACACCGAGCCCATCGGTAATCTCGAGATAGCCTTTTCCATCTCCCTCACCCAGTGCCGGGCTACCTCCTTCAACAAGACGCATATAAGTGACGAGACCAGCCCCGTTGTTCTCATCGGACAAGTTAGGCCAGATGACATTGTTGAAAATATGCTGCTTAAAGGCCGAGATGGTGGATGGCAGACCTGCTAATCGCTTGGGTCGAGTACCTGGAAGTCCGGCCGTATTGATGACAAAACCACTGATATGGTCAAGATGAGGATGAGTGATGAGATATGTGTCAATGAGGTGCTTTGTGACATAGCCAGCATTGGTGGTGGGCGAGGTCGACATGATCTCCAGTCCAGCAAAGGGGCCCGTCTCCAGAATATGCGGGAGTGCAACAGACGTTCCTAAACCAGGAGGCTGAGTTTTCTCCAAGATCTTGACAATTGATGAAAGATGGACGCCGGCGTCAAGAGCTACAACTGATCCCTTAGACCATCCTGTCCTCAAGGACCGCACTAGAAGAGCTGTGACATTGTGTTCCAGGGGGCCCCCTCCTGCGCCCTAAATATCACGGATGTTAGTGTACGAGCAGACCATGACCTATTCAACAAACATTGATATAGAATAATGATGATCTCAAAAAACACAGAAAATGAGAATAGACAAGAACGTGTTAGCTGTAAGTTAGCCCTATAATCCGTACGGATTATTTGGAAATTGAAGAGCTTTAGGCTTTGCTGCATATTTCTGGATAACCACATAACAGCAGGTCGGGTATCTTAGACGAGACTGGATGATGTCAAGACGACTATGCGATACCCTCATCTTTATGGTCCGTCCTCATTATGAAGTTTCCAGAGTCAATCTTTATTTCTTCCTTCGTCTTGGCTTCTCTTTATTTTTTTTCAATCAAGTTGGCACTTTAGTAAGTTGGCGATAGAGACCGACAGCCAGTTTAGTGTCCCAGAAAAACGGCCTGTGGTATTTGGCTGGACCCTGAATCCGGTGCGATCAAGTCTCCGCTGGGCGACTCGTACAGAAGAGATAGTAGAACGGTAGAACGGCAGGAGTCAAGTGTCGCATCACGTGCCCTGTTGACAACGACGAGGTGTCTGTGTCTGGCGCATGGTTATTGGCGTTGTGCTGGCACGTTCATCATGCAACCGCCAAGATATGCTTGTGCCAGGGTCCAATCCAGCCATCAATCGATGCAACTTCGTCCACGGAACCAACAAAGGTCGGTCGACTCACCAACAGCCCACGAGAACAAAGGGATTGTAGATGGCGCGAAACGAACAAGACTCGGGCAATTGGATAGATGATAATTGACAATTCAGAGCTCAGGGGATAGACATAGACATGCAACTTACGAGGACAATAACCTGGAGCGCAGGAGGTTTCGCATCCTCCCCCTCGATCTTTCTTGGCATTCTCGATTGTTGGGGCCAGCTTAGTCGAGGAGTAGGGACGGAGCAGAGAGTCTGTGTCTGTGTGGACCAAAGAGGTGGTTTTGGCCTGTACGAGTCGGAAGTGGAGAATAATAGGGGAGCAAGGCGAGGCGAGGCAAGGCGATAATAGCTATCTACCTAAAGAAATGTGAGCTCGGAGAATAAAGCAATTGGAATGTAATCCGTACTTACGATTTAATAATAGCAGACAGGAGAGGGATTCATTCCGCGGGGTTGCGATGTCAAGTCTAGTCAACGACTTTGCCGCCAAGTGAGTGGGCGAATGAATGAGTGGGTGAGTGAGAAGAAAGTGCGAAGTAAGAATAATAGTGGATAAGTTGAGAGCGAGTGAGTCGAGTTGAGTCGAGTCGAGTTGACTTGAGTGGTGCCTCGAGCGTCGCGGGAGAATGGATGGTTTGGTTTAGGTCCGTGGACTTGCTCGAGGGTTCCGGAAATGTTCATGGACGATCACCGATCACGACGCACTATTCGCTTTTCTCTAGCGTTTCACCTTGACTATTAGCGAGCCCGGAGCAGGTGCCTAAAAGACAGCGACTCCTTTCGGATGCCAGCGCAGGTACCTGCCTAAGGTATTCGTATACCGCATCGCAACTGACGGGACAGACCTAGGGCTGGGCTTAGGTAGTTCCGAGCGCGCGCTTATATCCGTCTGCACCTGCAGTTTGCTCTCCTTGTCGTGGTCATCGATGAGCAATTCGATGTCATTGGTACAAGGTACCTGGGTATGTCATCGAACACAATTGGATTAGCGAGGGAATACAGGGCCCTCATCAGCAAGGTGTTCACTAAATTTCAGGCGACTTCACCTCCAGCTACCCGACGGAATGCACAGAAAACACAGTATAATGTCTCCGCTGTGTGCTCCCCATTTCGTGCGCTGAGACGGAACAATATAGTGCGTGCAGACTGTGCAGCGCAGCGAGGGTGACACCGCCGCTGCAGACGGGACACCATCCTCCAGAATGCAACGCTGCATGCTCCAACAAGGCGAATTATTCTCTCCGCAAACCTGGGGAAACATGACATTTGCAAGGGTCAGCCCGCCACGACGCTAGACTCGGGCATGCAGTCTTTGTGGTCAGCGCTACGGAAGACAAAGGCAAGGGAGGACAGCAGGGCCTTTTAAGCTTCTGATAAGTTCTGACTCTCCTGGATCTTGCTGGCGCATCCCATCCGTTGCCTGCGCCACGATGTCTCACAACGTCTCCGGATGAACGATCGCTGATGCCTACGAGTTACGAGCCTAGGGTTCTACTCAATCCATATCCAGCCGGCTAGCTGATATCGTACCTAGTCGCGCTGCACTATCTGCACCTTGCATAGGCCGCCCGACAGCCAGCCAGTCATCACCGCCGTCACTGTCTCGGTAGATGCCTAGATGTCGCCTAGATGCTCGCCTAGATGGCAGATCTGCCATCTAACCCGTGCCTATCTAGATAACACCGGCCTAATTCCACTGCACTACGCATTAGGATGCTCCTAGATGCGTTCTTCTGCCGATACCTGCCGTTCCTGCATCATTATTTCATCATCTGCAGAGCTGGCCAGACAAGTGTCTCGCTGATCATCCGATGTCCTAGCACCCGCCTACGGATTAGTCTGCTGTAGCCCTTCGGGAATAACCTCATCGCAGACATACCTACGGGATACCTATTCTCCGAGTCGATAATTGTGATCCGTATCTTGCAGCCATGATACGGCGCGACCGTGCAAGTCGGATACTGCCGAGTCCCTAGGGAATCCTTTCGGAGAGCCCGCTTTGGCCCTAGTCGAAGTGTCTGCGGCGCCGCCGTTCTGCAGGTACCGTATTGACTACTGTGCATACTCATAGGTAGTACGAAGTACTACTCCTACAACATCATCTGTCGTGTACGATTGCGGATTATACGTTGCACGGAATCCGACGGATGACCCTGCTGTAAATCATACCTTGCCTTGTAAGTCAGACCGACCATGTAACACTGCGTTGTATTAGGAATCCTCCACTTCGGACTCAACTGATGATGCTACAACTTGCGTACCTAGCACCACCAACGTTAACTCGATCTCGATGTTCACATGCTAAACTTGCCAGTTACATCCAGAAAATTCTGCCTCGCGCTGAAAATCCTATCGTTCGCCATCGTCACTTAGCTCGACGCCCATCCCGAATCGCCATCCCTATTTTCTCTCAGCTTCCTCGCTCGACCCGGTGATTCGGCACGCTAGTCATCCCCCTGGCCCGGTTTCCACTTTTCCCTTCAAAGCCACCCGCCAGGACGCCTAGCTTGTGACACTACCAGAGGGGTTTCTCGTTTTTTCCTCATGGTCTCGAATCGAATTTCAACATTCGAGGCTCGTCTTATCAACTATGTATAGTCTATGGATAACTACTATCTCTATTAGAGCTCCATTCGAGAGCTCTGGCCGAGAGCTGTCAAGGCAAGGGGCTTGGCTAGTCAGTGCCCACAGTATTGTTTCGTGCACGCATGATAGGCCGGGACCTGATCCGTCACGATGTCATGAAGTTCACAGGGTAGGTAAGCTCTCTCTCCCCAACACGATTCTCAATGCAGCAGCTGCTGGGGCCCCTGTCATAGTATCAAAGATCTACCCGTGGTACCGTCCCTAATGCCAGTCATTCGAGTCAGTCGCCGTAGTATGGTCATGGATTTCTATTTTTGATCTGCTAATAGCCACTAGTAATAACCTCTCACTCATGAATGATTCCGAGGTACGAGCTGGCATTGAGTCTAGACTTGGACCTGCACAGATCTATTACTTGACCCTTGGACTTATCAGAGAATCTGGTCCACGATACCATGAACAACACAGTTGACAACACATTCTGCTTCTTTGCTTACTTCGTCAAAGACGTTTTGCCCTTGTTTGCTTTCACGGAGTCGTTAGTCACCTGCCCATGGTCACCATGGTAATGTGCTTTCGTTGTGAATGTTCTCATTTATTTATTATTCTATCATATCATCATCACGCTATTCTCAAAACAGTTCCTTGCCTACTTACCTTTTGTTTCATGCCCATGATTGCTCCGGTCCTACTAAAACAGCTGAGAACTCACCGTGCATGTGCCATCGCCAACTAGTGCGAGGGTCCTGGCAACTCTACATATAATATGACCCACCAAAGAGATCAGAGGCAGTATCTCCCAAGTCTCCGAAAAGGTCTGACGGGAGGGCTGGCACGCCATCTACACCAATGTTAGGAGCATATGAAGACCTACCGTTGTCGGGAACAACTTCATGGGCCCCGAAAGGTGCCTCGATCCCCTGTGGCCTGTCGTGCGGCTGAGTACCAGGGTTGAGTGCCGTGAGGGAGTTGTCTGGGTTTGGGACCTGGAGGCCAGCTGATACTAAAGCTTCTAGACGCTGACGCTTCAGTAAGGGTGTTCCTTGTCCAGTCTGCATTTCGCCACCAAAATCCAGGGCTTCAAGAGTGCCATCATACAGGGAGCGTTTCTGCCCAGCCGTGGTAGTCGGTATGAGACTGGGCTGGTATGGCAGTGCTGTTCCCTGGTGTGAAGGCTGAGACGGAGACGGAGGCGGAGAGAACCTCGCAGCAAAAATAGGGTTATTATTCAACTGGCTTTTCCTCTTCGACAGTCTCTTCGACAGCTCAATGGCTTCGAGCTTTGCTTCAGCGTCGGGAACGGGGTTTCCGTCCTCATCCAGAAGTCCGTTGAGCTTGTAAGCCGTTAGCTGCCTCCAGAGCTCGGGGTCGCCGCGATGCTTACTGATATCGGCGCCAGCCCTATTCTGCCGATACTTGACCTTCGCCTTACAGTCGCGTCCGAGCTTGTATTCGACGAGGCATTGAGCCAGTGACGTACCGTGACCGCGCTGTCGCTTTTCGCCGCGTGAGGCCGCCGCTTGCCAGTCTGCGTACGCTGACTTCCACCACTTCTTGATGACCTTGCCGATGCCCTGCAACCTCTTGAATTCGAGGTTAAAGTACGGGTGGCTCTCGCGCTTGAACGTGCGGAAATCGGGACGGATATCGATGCAGTGCCATAGTTCGATCAAGTCGAAGTAATACTCCAGACAGAACAGGTGGCAATACCCAGCATTGTGGAACGGGTTGATATACTCACCGTCTACATTCTGTCGTTCGTCCATGATCACCCACGGTTCCCCAACATTGATGGTGTGCGCATACCGACAAGCCTTGAATCGGCATTTGGTCGACTCACCGCCGCGCGGGTACCGCGCATTCGACATGGCTGCTGGCCATCCTATCCAGAGCGTCAAGCCTTGCCGTATCTTCTTTCTCACATACTTGACGCCCGGCAAGCGATAGGGGCCATCGAAGTCGTCGTCGTCCTCATCTCGGCTTGGCCCGAGCAGATACTGGCGCATCTCCTTCGCCGACAAGAACAAGCCCGCCGTGAGCTCGCCCTTGTCGGTATAGCTGAAGAGGTGCTGATCTCTGTCGTTTTTTGGGCCCCAGCTCTTGGGTTTGGGGGGAGAAGGGCCATAGTACAACTCCGGATCGGGTCCCGGGCCCATTTTGACGTGTGTTCTGCGGGGTATCTTCTCGTTTGAAAGGGGTTGTCCGTCGGGATTTCTTTTTTCGCGCCGAATGGGCGGAGATGTCGTCACCGATTCGAGTGCCGGGGGCTCTTTGCTGTGGCGAGAGCGTTGTAGCGGCCTGGGGTCCTTTGATGGTCGACGGGCGTCGGCTATCGACTGTGGGTTTGGCAGATCTGGTACTGCAAACGATTGATTCGGCAGATTCGCAAGAACCTGTAGATCCTGAAGAGCCGGTATATTCGGGAGTACCGATAGATTCTGAAGAGCGGGTTGCTGAGGCGGCTCCGGGTATTGGTAGGAAAGTGAATCGTACTGCGGGATTAAGTCCTCCAGAGTGGGTAGCGGGTGCCTTGCCAGGGGCTGAGGCAACGCCTGTCTGTATGGCTGCTGATGACTCAATAGAGGGTTGTTGGCAAGCTGGGTTTGGAGGAATTGCTGTTCGTCGAGACGGAAATCATTTTGCAAGTCAGGGAGGGACAGCTGCGGCACAACAGTGGGCTGAGCTGTATTGAGCAACTCCGCGTTGTCCACAAGACTCAGTGACTGCATAGAAGCGGTTTCGATGAAGTCCAGAGTGAGATCAGGTGCGATGCTCGGTTCTTGCAGTGTATCTGTCTGGTTCTGGCCATGGGAAACCTCCTGAATGGGGGTTTCTGGGGATGGCTCACTTGGAACCGGTTCTGGCAGAACCGGAAAGTCTTGTGCCAGGCGAGACTCGAAAGCGTCGCCGAGGTTGGGATCCAATACCTCATTGAAATTCATGCCGCCAAATAAATCAAAGGAACTGTCCTGGTAGTTTATGGACATGTTTCCAGAATTGGAGGACCGGGCGGTGCCCGCCGTATTCGATTGAGGCATCGTGAACGTCAAGAAGAAGAGCCGATGAAATCAAGACTTGATAGCGAGTTGTTCTACACGATCCCGAGATAGTGTAGCGAATTGAGTCCTGGCACCGGAGAGTCTGGTTTGGTTTTTCACTTGGAGGAATCCACAAGTGGTGGGACAATCAGCGATCATGCGTTCATGACCACAATATATAGTCGGGTTTCAAAGACATGAAAACAATAGCCTTATTTCACAGAAGGGGGCTTCTTTGGAGGACAATAAGAGAGATTTATTCTTTATTGTCGGGACAAAGCAACTGGGTAGAGTAACAATATCACGCTTTGCGAAACAATGGGACTGTTTGGTTGACGGCGCCCGCGGGTCAGCCAAGGCCGTCGTCGTTGTTTCAAGGCACATATTATTCCGTAGATATGGAGAACTAGACAAATGTCAGCACGGGTTTCGTGACGTGAGAGACAAGTCATGGTGAAGGTGAAGGTTTGATCAGTAGAGCTCATGCATTTTTTCCACATAAATGTTCAGAACAGGTCTGTGAATGCGTTGCTTTCATCATATGAGGGGAATAAGACTGATAGGGGCGGTTTCTTACCTATATTTTGGGCAACGGGACCTTTCTAAGGTCTAATACAACTCGCTCGGTCTCAGGTCAAGGCGACAATGCCAATGAAGCGTATTGTCGCCTTTGTTCACTCCTCTCGATGCTTGGCCATCGTAGGAGATGCCCAAGCATTGAGCTCATACACGAGACCTACCATATCCCTGACGATGCGTAATTTTCCAATTCGCGAGGACTCAGGCTTGGCAATCAATGGTTGCAATTAATCTCTCCATGTTCATCATGGTATTCAACTCCCGGTCGCGAGACCAGAAAAGAAGCCCCGTCAAAAGAGAGAGTAGGAAAAGAAAAGAATTGAGAAGATATATTACGTCCGTGCAATGAGGGCGCGACGAGGCAGAGTTGAGATTTGAATGTGGAACAATTGTGAAAATTTGCAGGCCGGGCGAAAAGTTGAAGTATTTATTCGGGACAAAGGGACGCGAGCTAGGCCCGTTTTAGCGAGCAATTGCTGGTGCGTAATCCGTCATAAGGACGGATTATTTCGTAACCCGTATTCCGTTCTGGTCATCCGCGGATCTACCTAACATGAGTATTTCGTGATATTTCGTCGTGATCCAGATTCGATTTACGAATCGAAGGTATGGAACTCACACTCACTCGGAGATGGAATCCTACCGAAGATGTTCAGACGACACAATCGTGGTGTGCTGGGTTACGGATTCTGGCAATGAACACGAGCCACGCTACACCGGCCCGCCCCGCCAACGCACAGTTCATCTGTCACGGTCGGGGATGTGAAGCCATACCTAGATGAAGAGAGAAACACCTAAAATTCGATGAATTGGATGTTACGGCTGTCGATACGATCTCTCTCTTTCGCAAGACAGAGACCGGTCGAGTCATCTATCCAAGCCTGAGAATATGTTAGGTAGGTGATGAAGTTGGGGTTGATCCCGTAGCGAGAGACTCAAGGTTAGCTATCCATAGCAGATGAACGTGCGAATTACGGTTCGGAGTATATTCCGGGGTACCGTGTGTATTCTGTACGGAGTACCTAATCCGTATTCCTAGCGTAAGGCATGACGGTCATGAGCCCCGCTGATGCCCTCCAGACCAAACAAGAGAGGAAGGTGATCGTATTCCGTTCTCCGTAACCTTGACAAACCATCCCGTACCGCAATTTTTACGAACGATCTGTAGCCGTGGGTCGCACAAGGTGTGGATCTGACTAAGCCATATAGAGGTTAA
>JAJFDK010000185.1:0-39037 GCA_028637775.1 Xylariaceae sp. X167
AAAAAAAATAACCTAAATTATCGAAGATAATTGACGAAGCAGGTGTGAGGGGGGACCGGAAGGGGGGGGGGGGGGGGAAGTTTTTTTTTTTTAAATAAAAAAAACCTAAATTATTAAAAATAATTGGGAAGAGGAGGTTTTGATAAAAAAAGTTCTAAAATTTATTGACAATAAGCAGCAAAGTATGATTAATTCTTACCGGTACCCCACCAATCCCACAGTTTTGGGGCTCCTCGTGCTCAATATTGGGTGGTGCCCCTACACTAAAAAAATTTTTTTTCCCCCGCCGACCTACCCTCCTCCAATTATCTTTGATAATTTAGCAGCGGAGCAGATTTTTGTTTTCAAAAATTACTGCACGGAGGAAGAGGAGGCTGATTGGGGAATGAAATTCTTCCAATCCCCCACCATCCGCATCTTCCCCCTATCCCTACACCAATAAAATGTAATTTTATAGTTGGGATAGGGGGCCAGTGCGAGGGTGGGGGGGGGGGGGGGTTGCAGGCAGGGGGGGGGGGACCCCGCCAGGAGAAAAAGAGTATACTCTTTTTTCTCCTTATTCCATCCTTCGGATGGAATTAGAAGCAGTAGCCCGTCCCTGAAACTCTTATACTCTGAGTCCTATACAGAGACCCCTCATCTCTGTCAAATCTTCGTTGACTCAGATTTATAAGAAGGGTCTCGATGTAATTATTTATATAATAATATTATTACATTTAGAGAGAAAGGGGAGGGATACAAAAAAAAATTTTTTTTTTGCTTCGGTGGGCCCAGGTTTCTAGGTTTTAGTAGGCTTCGTGCCTCTTTTTTTTTTTCCTGGTTATTATTGATGTAATAACAATAACAACAAGGACTGGAAAAAACTATAGAATATTTAATTAAAAATCATAAATGTTCAACGACTAAATGGTAAAATAAAATATAATAAATATTTTATATGATATAGTCTAAACATTACTGTAAAGTAATGATCACAATTCGTGCTATTAATATAATTGTATTTATAAGTTTTTAAATTATGCTTTATATGTGCATCTAAAATTAGATGAATTATTTCCTTAACTACCGATATAACTATAAATCGGTATTGAAATAATTAAAATATTTTATATTAATAATTAATAAATTGTTGTATTAGCAGCATTAGTTTTAATGCATTTAATTGCACTTCATGACACAGCAGGGTTACCCATTTTACTTGGCCCTAAATTTTTATATAAAAGAATTTTACCTAAGAGTTGTTGGATTATCTTAAAAACACCAATTAAAATAATTTTCGGGCTCCGTAATAAATTACCATCTAGTTCTCAAAATAATTATAAGTTAATTGGTGAGGGTATATTATTATCTAATACACGAATTAAGAGATTTTTAGCCCTAGGTTGGCATCGGGCCGGTGGCCCAGGGGCAGCTTTAAAAGATAGAAATAAATATCTTTTAATCACTAAAAGAACTTTTTTAGTTAATGTAAAAGCTAATAATAGAATAGGACCTCATCATGAAGAAATTATTTCTGTATTTGTAGGTGCGTTATTAGGTGATGGTTATGCTGAAAGATTAGAAACGGGAGGTGTAAGATTAAGATTTAGACAACAAGCAAAACATAAGGAATATATATTTTGGATATATGATTTTTTAAAAAAAAGGGGTTATTGCTCAAATAATTTACCTATTCTTTTTACTCAAACGCAAGATAAAAGAATATTTGAAGCATATCGGTTTGGAACATATAGTTTTTCAAGCTGATTGGAATTATATAAATTATTTTATACTCATAGTAAAAAAAAAGTTATTCCTAGTAATATTGCAGATTTATTAACACCTTTAGCTATAGCAATTTTAATTCAAGATGATGGAACTTGAAAACAACCTGGAGTTAGAATAGCAACAAATTGTTTTACAAAAGAAGAGGTGGAATTATTAGCATTAGCAATGGATACTAAATTTAATTTGAAATGTAGTTTACATAAAAATAATAGAAACTACCAATTATATATAAAACAAGTATCTATCCCTTTATTAAAAAAAATAATATTACCTTATATGGTTCCTAGTATGTATTATAAATTAGGATTATAATTTTATAAAAAGTAGTCGTGAGATATATTTATCTCTAAGTTTTAAACTTAAAAAAAAGAAGAATTTTTTTTTTTTTGGCAATGCCAGTGAAAACGGTTAACATATTATATTAGACCGTCGGTTTTACAGATCGCTACAGACTAGATCACTTGGTGGGTGTAATTATTAGAATTTATTGTAAATTCTTGTTATTATGCTTAATGTATAGTCGATTTTATGCAAGTAACCCTTTAGGTGTATCAGGTAATTACGATAGATTACCTTTTGCCCCTTATTTCTTATTTAAAGATTTAATTACTATCTTTATATTTATATTTGTTCTGGGGGGATTCGTTTTCTTTGCTCCCAACTTTTTAGGAGATGCCGAAAATTATGTACCAGCCAACCCTATGCAAACTCCAGCTGCTATTGTACCGGAATGATAGTAAGAACGATGTCATTCATAAAAATCTCGCTAATTGCTGGAAACTCTTATACGTATGAGAAAATCAGCAGGGAAACTCTTATATATTTGAGAGAATCTTCAGAGGCTAAATACGAGACAATTTAGCTTAATTTTTGTACGTTAATAAATCATAATAAGTTTTAAATTACAAAAATTAAAAGCTAGATTGAAGATATAGTCCGAACATATTAGAAATAATATGATATTAACATTCAAAAAAAAAAACAAATATATTATGATCTAAATCCTATTTTATTATTTAGCACTGGTTTAGTTCTATTTGCAGCTCGTACTACTAAAGGAGTTGGACGTTTATCCGCTTCTGAAA
Organism: Xylariaceae sp. X167; assembly: GCA_028637775.1. Lineage (NCBI taxonomy): Eukaryota > Fungi > Ascomycota > Sordariomycetes > Xylariales > Xylariaceae > Xylariaceae sp. X167. Next base: position 2,853 of record JAJFDK010000185.1, read on the forward strand.
GAACTTCAATAAATTTACCAGATAATGTTAAAGAAATACTTATAGGTATCTTACTAGGTGATGCCCACATATCTCGAAGATCCTCTACTGCAAATTCTAGATTGATATATGCTCAAACAGCTGTTACACATAAAGAGTATTTTGATTATGTATTTAGTCATTTTTTACCTTTCTGTGTTAAAGATTATATCCCTCAATCTAAAATTGTTAGAGACAATAGAACTAAAAAAATTTATAGTGCTATATCTTTCACTACTATGCAACTTCCCTGTTTTAATGAATTTAAAGAATTATTTTATGAATTAAATGTCAAAAGAGTTCCTGATAATATTTACGAAATGCTAACTCCTAGAGGGTTAGCATTTTGAATTATGGATGATGGATCTAGACAAGGTAATGGTCTACATATTAGTGTATATGCTTTTAGTGAAGCTGATGTGGATAAATTAATGTATACTTTACAAGAAAAATTTAAACTAAAATGTTCTATTCATTATAACAGGGATAACAAACCCCGTATTTATATTTTCAAAGAATCTATGGATATTTTAATAAATTTAATAAAACCTTACTTTATTAAAGAAATGTTATATAAATTAGGGTTATAAAGCTTCATTTTTAGTAATATCATTTTTCTTTTTTTTTTTCTTCGAAAAAAAAATGAGGGAGCTCCCCCAAAAAGAGGTAGTTTTTTTTTTGTTGATCTTCTTCCTTTTTATGCCATCCTACGTTCAATTCCTAATAAATTACTTGGAGTAATTGCAATGTTTAGTGCTATTTTAATCATCCTAATTTTACCTATGGTAGATCTTGGAAGATCAAAAGGTCTACAATTTAGACCCTTAAGTAAATTTACTTTCTGAGTCTTTACTGCAAATTTCCTAATCCTTATGAAATTAGGAGCGTGTCACGTTGAATCTCCTTTCATAGAACTAGGTCAAGGTGCAACATTCTTATATTTTGCTTATTTTATTATTATTGTGCCTTGCGTTTCTGTATTGGAAAATACATTAATAGATCTAAAATTAGGTATTCGAAAAAGCAGTAATTAATCACCTAAATCTTCATCTTCTCACCCCTCCCGGATTACCCCTTTCTGCACTCTCTACCTCCTCTGCATCTCATACGAAGTATGAGGAAGAGGAGGGAAAGGAAGAAAGGGTTTCAAAAATAAAAAATTTGGGTTGTTTCTGGGTGTGGCCCATCCCTCCGGGCCCTTTCCTATCCTTAATTAAGATTTATGTAATAAGATCCCAATTAAAAAGGAGAAAGAAATAAAAAAAGCAAAAAACCATATAAAAAAAATGAAAAATATTTTTTTTGTTCACCGCCTCCTTTTTCTTCCCCCTCCCTTTTCTCTATACGTATATGAATATGAAATAGTACTTATAAGAGAAAGGAGAGGTAGAAAGGCGCTTTCCCAAATGGGTGCTCTGCAGCATATTCCCCCGCCCTGCTCTATATAATAATATATAAATATATTATTAATAAGAGAGAGGAGTGGAGAAAAAAAAGAAGAGTTAACTCTTCTTTTTTTTTTTTTTTTTTTTCAATTCCCACCGTCCTTGAGACTCTTATACTCTGAGTTATTTAAGCAACGAAGGTGGGGGGGGGGGGGGGGAGCCCTCCAACTCTGTCTAAATCTTCGTAAACTCAGATTTATAAGAGATGAAGGGGCATCTCATACAAAGTATGAGTGGCTTCGCAACCATACCCCTTATTCCATCCGAAGGATGGAATTAGAGGGTTTACCCCCTCTACATCTCCCACTTCCCCCTATCCTATCCAATAAAATAAAATTGAATAGTTAGGATGGCTTCCTTTGCACAGAGCAGACATAGTCAAGCAGCGCCTACTAAAGTAGGGGGGACCCCAGCAGGGGCTCTTTTTTTAATCTACTGCTTCGCAAAAAAAACCACAATTAGTTTAAAAATAACACCAACTTGAAAAATAATTAGTGACTATCATAAGCAGTGCAAGAATTTATTATTTAAGGCCTGCTTCGCTAGGCCATTTTGTTTTTTTTTGTTTGTTTCTATTTTATTTTTACTCTTTGCCCCTCCCTATCCCAACTATAACATTTATTTTATAGTTTTTCAAAAAAAAATTTCCCCTCAAAAAAAACGGCGGTGTAGGGGCACCACGTAAGCTAGTAAGCCTTAGTGGTGCCCCTACACTCCCTTAAAAAGAACCGAACTGCCTAGAGTGTGTAGGGGCACCACGTAAGCTAGTAAGCCTTAGTGGTGCCCCTACACTTTCCACCCCCGCCCTGATGGGGGAATGAAATTCTTCCCATCAGGGGGGGGGGGGGGGGAGGGGGGAGGGTGGAAAAAAAATAATATTTTAGTTTAATTATATGTATTATTAATAAAAATAACAGAATTATGATGTAGTAGGTCTACACTATGATTGCAGATCTTAAGTCAGAGGTTCAATTCCTCCATAATTCTATAAAATATTCGTAAAATTATCTAGTATCTTTTTTAATAACAATAAATTCTTATTATAATAAATTCATACTTATTATAAATAAAGATTGCTTATATTTATATATATTATTAAAAATCAAGAAAATAGAAAAAATCAATTAATAGTTTCGGCCGCCGCTCCGCGGCTGAAACCTGCCGCTGCGCAGTCGCTAACTAAAGTAGGCGGGGGAATTAAATTAAAATCTTTTATTAGTTTATGATTTGAACGGTGATTTTTATCAACTAATGCTAAAGATATAGGAACATTATATTTAATGTTTGCACTATTTTCAGGGTTATTAGGAACAGCTTTTTCTGTTCTAATAAGAATGGAGCTTAATGGTCCGGGTGTTCAATATATTGCAGATAATCAGTTATACAATAGTATCATAACAGCTCATGCTATATTAATGATATTTTTTATGGTCAAAAAAATAGACGCAAAATATGATATGTTAAATTTTAATCTAGCTTACCAAGGGGTGGTTCAGGATTCTAATGGAGTTTACATGATTGAAGGTTTACCCGGGGATTCAGATAATTCTATTCTAATAAATAATAATAAAACTGATGGTAATAAAGACTTTAAACATAAGTATGTTAAGGTTGAAGTGAAGGATCCTTATAATAATAGAAAGGTTATACTTAAAGTATGTAAGAAACAAAAAGGAGTATATGTATGGGAAAGTTTAGACGGGAAACAAATGTATGTAGGTCATTCTATTAACTTATATAATAGAATAAGTTCTTATTTTATGCCTTCAATTCTTAAAACTAAAGCGCGTAGAGTTCTACGTTATTTTAATAAACATGGTTTTAATGAAATAAATTTAACTATTTATATCATGGAAGAAAATTCTAGTTTAGATGCAGTAGTAAGTTTAGAACAACATTTTATTGATAGTTTATGTCCAAATTTTAATGTAGATTTAGTAGCAAGTAGTTCTGGATACCATGAACCGATGAGTCAAGAAATGAGGGATAAACTACGTAAAGAAAGGGGTACACCAATATATATCTATGATGCTAAAGATTTTACTTTATTATATATATTTGGATCTAAACAACAGATGTGTAATTTAATAAAGATACATCGTAAATCATTAGATACATGTTTAGCAACAGGTGATTTATATGTAGATACTTTTTTCTTTTCTTTAGATTTAATAGAGGAATCTACTAAAACTAATTTACTTAGTTTGGAACAAATTCAAGAATTAGTTACAACTAAACGAGATAAATATGTTAATCATCCCGCGGCTAAATTAATTTTGGCCGAGTTTAAAGATGATCCCAAAAAAAATTTACTCTTTCCTTCTTTAAATAGCTTAGCTAACCACCTTAAAGGTGATCGTATAACTATAAGACAATACCTGAATGGGGAAAAATCTGGTTATTATCGGGGTGTCTGAAAATTTTCTCATCAAAAAAACCCAAATTAACTCCTGTTCTTGCCTCCCCTTCCCGCACTCCCCCCTCTTATATATTTAATTAAGGATAGAGGTGGGGGGGAATTGGAAGTATTCTTTTTTGTGCGAAGCGCCCTAATTAGGAGTGGGAATAGTGGTAGATACAAATAAAATTTAACTGTATATTTAAGGCATGGCCGGGTAAGGTAGAAATATCTTACTTTCTTTTCACTATATGCTGGAACGCCTTGAGAGCTTTTGGAACTAGTACTGCAGACATTCTATGCTTTCTACTCGATTACGTCTTAGTAGGGTAAAAAGATACAAAGAAAAGTGGCAGAATACAGTTACATTTCAAAAGATTAGGTAATCAGCAGGAAACCAAATATAAAGGGGCTCATAGTAGCGATAAACACTTTTATTCAGTAGGATCCTCAGAGACTATACGTGAAATATCTTAATAAATGTATAGATATATTTAAAGATAAAGATATAGTCCATCTATTTATGAAAATAAATAGGTCTTATTTTATTGATAGCCTTACCAGAATTGTAGGCTTTTTAAATTTATCTCCAATTAACTTGCATGCCAGCTTTAATTGGAGGTTTTGGTAAGGAAAAACCTAAATTTTTTTCTACTTTAAATCTACAACTTCGCCCCCTCCCCTCTCTCCATTCGGGTGATGGAGAGAGGGGAGGGAGAGATAATGATATAAATTTATTACGTGAAAAATTGGGGCCTTGATTAGCAGGTTTAATAGAGGGTGACGGATCATTTGCTATTCACGATGTAAACTCTAAAGCTAAAAAATATGCACCTAAAATAATTATAGTTTTTACTTTAAATGATATTCCTTTAGTTGAAAAACTATTTCTATTAACTAAAGTAGGAAGTATTTATAAAAAAGCAAATCAGGGTTGTGTTTTATGAAGTATTCAAAATAGTGAAGATGTTATTAAAATAATTAATATCATAAATGGTTACATGCGTACACCTAAAATAGAAGCTTTACATAGGGCAATTAATTGATATAAAGATAATATGAATATAAATATTCAACCTTTAGATTTAGATTTATCTAGTATTAATAGTAATGCTTGATTAGCAGGTTTTACAGATGCAGATGGAAATTTCAGTATAACTTTAACAGATAGAAAGAAAAGAGGTGTAATAATTTCCAAAAGAGTTCAGGCTTTTTTCCGTCTTGAGTTAAGACAGAATTATCATAGAGAAGTTTCTTTTGAACAAGGTGGTGCTAGTTATTTTAATATATTAGATAAAATAGCTAGATATCTTAATGTAAATCTTTATTCTAGATCTAGAGAACAAAAAGATAAAATTTTTTACGCTTTTATGGTTATAGCTCACAATGCTATTAGTCATCAAACAGTAATTGAATATTTTGATCGTTATCCTTTATTATCTTCTAAATATTTAGCTTATAAAGATTGAAAATATGTAGTTGAACAAATTAGATTGCGTGAAGGTAAACCTTTAACTGCTGAAAATGTCTTAGAAATACAAAAAATTAAAGACCAATTTAATAATAACCGTAAAGTATATGATTTTTCTCATTTAGATTTATTAGATAAAAAAAAAATATAATAAATAAAAGAAATTGCCAAAGGTAATAGTAATATTACTATAAAAAATATAACTATATGCGGGAAGTTCTTAAAGTTTTATTGTAGGAATTGTGAAAATTTATTTAACGTACACGATCCTTAAAACCAATAAAAATAACAATAGATAATCCGCAGGAAACGAAAAAAAAGTAACTTTTTATAGGATCCTCAGAGACTATACGTTATACTCCGATAATATCGGATGAAGAGATAGTCCAAATGTAATTTAACTATTACTGTAAAATGAATTTCTTATTACCACTGCTAGTAGGTGGACCCGATATGGCATTCCCTAGATTAAATAATATTAGTTTTTGATTATTAATACCCAGTTTATTTTTACTAATATTTTCCGCTATAATAGAAGGAGGAGTGGGTACTTTCCTGTGCCCATGTAATTAGTAATTATTACATAATATACCACTATATTGCTGAAAATTCCTTACCTAACCAGGATAATCAGCAGGAAACCTTTATATATTTTATACAGGATCTTCAGAGACTATACGTGGTACTCGTATATGTTACGATGAAGATATAGTCCAATCGTATATGTAAATATACGTCTAGTATAAACAGCATTTTATAAGATAGGCAGTAAAATTGGATAAAATGCCGAAATCTTCCCTTAGTTCTTCTTTACCTGATGATAATTCTACTAATGACCTGTTAGGTAGTTATTTAGCAGGATTAATAGAAGGAGATGGATCAATAATTGTTCCTAAAACAAATAGAAATCACAAGGGTAAATTGCTTTATCCTGTAGTTAAAATCACTTTTGTAAAAAAAGATGCACCTTTAGCCATTAAAATTCAAGAAGTTATTAATGGTGGTACATTGGAGTATCCTAAAGATTCAAATTATGTAAATCTTTTATTTCAAAATTTGAAATCTATTCAAAAGATCGCTATGCTGCTTAATGGTTATATGAGAACTCCTAAAATAGAAGCTTTATATAGATTAATTGATTGATTAAATGCTAAAAATTCAACTAATATAGTTAAATTAGGATTAGATTCAAGTTCACTAGGAGATAATCCTTGATTAGCCGGCTTTATTGAAGCCGATGGTAGTTTTCATTGTGGTTTTGATTTAAAGGCTGATGGCTTAGCACAAAGAGTAAAATGCTATATGACTTTATCTCCAAAAAAATTCTACAAAAAGAATTCAGAAACTAATTTAGCTGAAAAAGATAATTCTAATTACTATATTATGGAAAAAATTAAAGAGTTTCTTGATGTAAAAACTGTAAACGAGATAAAAAGAATTAAACAAGAATACATAGAAGAATCTTATATTGTAAGAACAACTAGAAAAAGTTCTTGTGTACTTTTAATGAACTATTTGAAGGATTATCCTTTATTTAGCTCTAAACATCAAGATTTCTTAGATTGATCTAAAGCATATCACATTAAAATAACTAAAAAGTTTACAACTCAACCAGGAACTTCTGAATTATTACTCATAAAAAATAGCATGAATACTAAAAGAACTCAATTTAATTGAGATTCATTAAATGATTTTTATCTTTAATGTATCAGGATAAGCAATAATGAGATGGGTAAGTTTTATATTAATTATTTCAATTGACAGGATGAACACTTTGGAATAAGGTGTTGCCCCTCGGTAACGAGGGGGTAAATAAACTCTTCTCGATGCGTGAAATTCTTCTATTACTATTTTATATAGTATACGTTATTGACTACTCATGCTTCAAATATATTATATTTTTAATTAAAGCGTACGTAAAAATGCCAATTTCATGGAGACAATACGCCTGGGTAGATATTAAAAAATATTCTTCCCATCAGAGACTTAACGAAGAGTATCCGGGTAAAAATAGAATTTGATTTGAACAATTATTAGTCGGGGTAACTGATGGAGATGGTTCTTTTTCTATTGTACGGCAAAATGAAAAATGAAATTTAGCTTTTAAAATAGGTCAATCAAGATATAACTTAAGACTTCTTTATTATATAAAAAAAGAGTTAGGAGTAGGTTCTATTACTACTGATAATACTAAAGCACAGTTTTTTATTAGAGATAGAAAAATACTTAATAGTATTATATTTCCTATATTTGATAAGTATCCTTTATTAACAAGTAAAATATTTAATTATGAAAGATTTAAACAAGCTTATTTTATTTTAGAAGATGCTAATTTAACTAAAAATGAAAAAGATACAAAACTTTTTGAACTTAAAAATAGTATTTTACCTGATAATTATATTTCTTCAGCTTGAAGTAAAGCTAATTTACCTTTATATAGTATTAATGATTTAAATAATGTTATGACTAAACCTTGGTTAGTAGGGTTTATTGAAGCCGAAGGTAGTTTCTATTTAGTTAATAAAGCTGAGGATAAAATAACTCATGGTTTTGGGTTAACACAAAAACTTGATAAAATTGTTTTAGAAGCTATAGGTTTAAAATTACATATAGCTACTAAAGTAAAATATAAATCTAATCATAATTATTATATATTAGATACCACTAATTCTAGAGCTATTGAAAATATTATAGATTTTTTTAGAAATACAATGAAAGGTATGAAAGCTGTTGAATATAGAATATGATCTAGATCATATAATAAGTATAAAGGAAATTATGAAAAATTAGAGAAAGTAAGAAATATAATTAGAAAATTAAGAACTAATTTACAAAAAGTCCAAAAAAAATAAAAAATGTTTTTAATTTTTTTACCGTTTCGAATTTTTTTTTTAAAATGATTTAATTAACCAAATCTTCCCATAAACAAACAGGTTAATTAAATCATTTTTGGTAACAAAAAAACCTAACGCCGCTACGCAGTAGCGGCTGAAACCTACTTCGTTGGAACAATAATCAAATTTATTTACCCGGATAAAGGTATAGTCCGAACAACAAAGAAATTTGTTGAGTATAATGATAGTTTAAATAGGAGAGGTTCCTAGTTAAATGAGATTATCAACATATTGTTATCCCCCTGCTAAATGAATTGGGAATTCATTATTGTGGGAATTACTATCAAACTCCGGGGACACCCTCAAGCTTTTGGTACTAAGCGTTTATTGAAAAATAAATTGTGGTTGAAGTAATTACTCATGTATAGTAACAAACCAAAAGATGAACGAAAGTGAAATGGGCAATCGCGGATCTAAATCAACCATAAAATGATCGTTTGAATAAATTATTTTCAAAATATGGTTGTAAAAGAGCAACGAGTATATGGTAGTAGTCGTAGACATAGTTTACGGTTAAGATCTACTCTAGCGGGCCTTGAAAGAGGTTATCCAATCAAAGTCCCGTCTAAACAAATTATTCAAAAATTTAATTCTACAACTGTACAAGAATCTTCAAGTAATAACCCTATCTTGGACCCTTGATTCATTACTGGACTTATAGACGCGGAGGGTTCTTTTATAACATTAGTAAGGGAAAATCCTAAAAACCGTACAGGGTGACTTATCGTCGGTATGTTTTCGATTACCCTACACCAGAAAGATATGCGTGTTTTGGAAGCAGTGCAAGCTTATTTCGGAGGAGCAGGTAACATATGCAAAAATGGAAAGGATACGTTTAAATTTAGAATAGAATCATTAGAACTAATTTCAAATTTAGTTATTCCTCATTTTGATAACTACCCTTTAGTTACTCAAAAGCTTGGTGATTACCTTCTTTTTAGATCTGCAGTTGAATTGATGAAAGTAAAAGATCATTTAACTGACGCGGAGGTAAAGAAGATCGTAGCTATTAAAGCTTCTATGAACAGAGGACTCTCCTCAATTAGAAGCGGCTTTTCCTGTAATAATCCCTGTAGCGAGACCATCAGTAGAAAATAAAAAAGTTCCACATACAGAATGAATGGCGGGATTTGCTTCTGGTGAAGGATGTTTCAAAGTTATTATAGCTAAAACTTCTCGTACTAAATTAGGATTTAGGGTTGCATTGGTGTTCCAAATTACTCAACATTCTCGTGATGAACAACTACTTACTAATTTCATTACTTACTTTGGTTGCGGAATTCTCGAAAATGACTATAAATCCGGTTCTACTCTTTATTATTCAGTTCTTCAATTTGCGGATAACTATGAAAAAATCATTCCTTTTTTTAAAAATCATTTAATTGTAGGTAACAAATCCAAAGATTTTACAGATTGATGTAAAGCGGCCGAGATGATTAGAGCCCAAAAGCATTTGACTCAGGACGGGTTAGAAAAGCTTCGTGTTATAAAATCTGGTACGAATAAAGGTAGAATTACTGACTAAATAAAATATTTATTTAGCTTTGAATTATTTTCTTACATTATAAGTTAGTGTAAATGAAGGATATTTACCTGAATTAAGCTCAGCTTATAAAATAGGAGATTTAGTTTATATTTATTGGACAAATACAGATAAATCCATCTATCCTTGAAGTTATCAGCCTTATTTAAGAAGAAAAGTGCGCTAAGTTTGATGTATATTTATATACCTTTAGCTAAGTACTCGCTATTCTGTAAATTGGTTGTTCTCGAAAAGATAAGGAGAAGATATAAAGATTTTTATCTAAAGCCTTATATATAAAAAAACAAGTGTCATAGTTTGGTTAACCTTTTACTTTTTTTTTTAAAGTAGCTTTTAGCCCCCGGTAATCAAAGTTACAAAAAAGAAAAAAGGTTAATATATTAACAAGAACACTGATCTACGTAAAGAAAAAAGAACAAGTAAATACTAATAATGCAATACATTAATGAGCTACTTAATTAAGTGAGTTACTTAACTAAGTTAACTACTTGTTTTCATATTTGCAGGATAAATTTGATAGCCGTGTTATCTGGAGTACAAAGTCATAGTGGACCTAGTGTAGATTTAGCTATATTTGCTTTACACTTATCTGGTGTTAGTTCCTTACTTGGATCTATAAATTTCTGGGGCGGGGGGCGCGTACAATTATTAGTTATATTATATTATATTTACTTTATTTACATTTTAACCTTTTTATCCTTTCTTCCTTACGTCCAGAAAGGAGAAAGCAGAATAGATAAAAAAAGTTTTACATTATTAGTTAAATCTAACGATTGTTGTACAATAGATTCAGATGATGAAAAATTAAATAATGGTAATAGAAATGATAATGAAGAAAATCTGTTCGAACCTGAAGAAGATCCTGAAGAACCTGAAGAAGATCCTGAAGAAACTGAAGATCCCCAGCTTCGCAGGGAGGAAAAACCCAAAGGTAATTCTAATCAAACGGATTGAGGTATGATATTAGGAAGAAAAGGCCAAAACCTTTTTGCCCATCAATTAGCTAGGACTCAATTAAATAGCGGGAAACCTGTTACTTTAAAAGTATTAAATAGAATATTAGCATATTCTAACATTTTAGTTAGTGCAGATACTTTAAATTCATTATTAGTTATACCTAAATTAGTTTTTTCAGATTTACATGAATCAAAAACCGTGGATTTAATTTATGAAAAATTAGGCTTACCCCATAGTAAAGTTCAAACACAAGGTATTTATATATTTACTTGTTTAGATACGGGTGAAAAATATGTAGGTTCATCCTCACAATTATCTTTAAGATTAAAAGGTTATTTAAATCAAACTCATAGAAAAATCGGAAAATTAATTCCTTTAATAAAAGAACTAGGTTTATCTAAATTTAAATTAGAAGTAATATGTTTACCTTATTACGCTGAATTCAGACCAGAAATAGTTTTAGAGCAATACTATTTACTAGATCCTTCTTTTAGTTTAAATACGGTAAAAGTCGCCAATAATCCTAGCGGGTCTAATTCTAAAGCTTTATATTTATATAACCGAGATCAATCTATACTTTATTTTTTCACTCTACAACAAAAAGATTTTATATCTAAACTTAATATAAGTCATACAACATTTACTAAACACCTTACAAAAGGTACTTTGTACTTGGGTAAATATTTATTCTTAAGAGAAAGGATTAATACTGCTAGATCTCCTGATATGACTTTAGCCGAAATAGCTTTAATGTTAGAAAGAGATAGAAAAAAATTGAATATAGAAAAACCTGTTAATAGTTTAAGTAAAGCTATTTTATTAATAAATGTACTAAATAAGGAAGAATTTTTATTTGATAGTTTGGGACAATGTATTTATTTCTTAAAAAGTAAAGGTTTTTCTGCTTCTCAAAAAACATTAGTAAAACGTTTAAATACAGATCTATCTTATAAAGGTTATATTTGTAAAATTGTAAATAAATAAATATAAAAAAAAATCTAGATTTTTATAAGCTAGCGGTACAGTAGCCCCTTGGCAATACACATAAATGAGATTTATATAAATTTAAAACTGTATGCTGGAAACTCCTAAAGTCTTAAGTACTTTTAATAGTTCTTTTATTTTATATATATATATATAGCCTGGCTGACTTAGCAGCACCAGGAGTAAAACGAAATATAAAAAATAAGGGAACTGTCTGGATCTGCCCAAGGGATCTTGGTAAAAATCTTAATGAATGTAACAATGGACAATCAGCAGGAAACCAAAATAACCAACCATGTTATGAGTAGGATCCTCAGAGACTATACGTTTTACACCAAACCGAGCTTTCGGTTTGCTGAAGAGATAGTCCACAAATGTAAGAAATTACATTATTTTATGTCATTACTACAATAGTTAATATGAGAACTCCAGGAATAAAATTGCACAAATTAGCTTTATTCGGATGAGCTGTAGTTATTACAGCTGTATTATTATTATTTTCTCTTCCAGTCTTAGCCGGTAAGGTTCTGCCGGATTTAAATTTGGCTATTTGCTGGGAAGAGTTATACATATTTACATTTATTATATCTTTATCAGCAGGAAACTTAATAAGTTTAAACTTATTAAGGATCTTCAGAGACTATGCGCCAAAATTTGTATGTTTTTATGTTTTCGCCCCTTTGTGTATATTCACAAAATGATGGGGACTAAATAAAAGATTATTTTCTCAGCAGAGCTGCCTAGTACAGACGCAAGCGAACGAAGGGAATGATCTTTACCCAAATAATAGATCACTTTTTGATGCTAGATTTGCTTCATATTTAGCTGGTTTAATTGAGGGTGATGGTACAATAATAGTACCTAAAACAGAAAGATCGCCTAAAGGTAAATTGTACTTCCCTTCGATACAAATAGTTTTTGATTTAAGAGATCTACCTTTGGGTTTAATAATACAACAAAAATTAAGTCATGGGTCAATCTCTAGAAAAAAAGGGGTGAATGCTTATGTATTAACAATTAATAACTATGAAGGTATAATTCTTGTAGTTAATATAATAAATGGTTATATGAGAACACCTAAAATTAATGCTTTATATAAATTAATCGATTTCTTAAATATTAAATTTGATTTAAGTATAGAGAAAAAAATAAAAGATAAAAGCAATATAAAAGATAATAGCTGATTAGCAGGATTTATAGATGCTGATGGACACTTTTCAGTTAGAACTACTACTGTTTCAAAATATCCTAAAATGGAATGTAAATTTGAAGTCTCGCAAAGACAAAATGATCATAATAATGAAAATAATTATGAATATTTAAGTTTAATTGCAGATTTACTATCTACTACTGTTAAAGAGGTTAGAGGTGATAAACCTAATCCTGAATACAGAGTAAGAACTACAAGTTTATATGGAAATTTAATATTAGTAGATTATTTAGAAAGTTATCCGTTATTTTCAAGTAAATACTTAAATTATAGAGATTGAAGAAAAGTATTAACATATTTTGAAAACAAATCAAATACTAAACCAGAATCTATAAAAGCTATCATTGAAATAAAATCAAAAATGAATAATAAAAGAACAGAATTTAATTGAGATCATTTAGGTAATTTTTATAACTTATACAAATAATATATAGTCCCAGCAATATGGTGACATATTGAGTATCTACCTTAATTATATTTTGAGACGTATTTGTCATGAGACCTGGTCTAGTAGATCAAGAATATATTCCCCGCCGCAGGAGCAGGGTTCCTGCTCCTGCTCCGCTTTCTTCAATTTTAAAAAAATGGATTTTTTTATAAATAAAAAAACAAATGGGTGCCGGCTCTCATCAAACAGAGTAATGATGAGAGGGGGTGAGGCGGGGTACAGGGAATAACAATGGTTCAATAAGGACCTAATTGATTATTATTTTTTAAAATAATCAAAATCCTACAAAAAAAGGTATATGCAATATATAATTAAAAATATGCTGTATTACTATGTTTTTGACCTCCCCTCACTACTTAGAGGGTTAAGGCCTAGATGACTCCTTTAAGTCGTCGTCAAAGCTAGTAATAATTCAAGTAGAATACCTTAGAGGGTATTAGATATAATAATCTGGTTATGCTAGTGAAAACGGTTAAAGATTCGTTATATGTTTCGAGACCGTCGGTTAATTATATAATCGCTACAGACTGGTCCACTAGTGGGTATCTGAAATGATACTTAATGTACAGTCGAAAGATCCTAACTAAAAAAAGTTTTAGTAAATCGGATCTTTGTTAACAGATCGTAATTTTAATACATCTTTTTTTGAAACAGCTGGTGGTGGTGATCCTATTTTATTCCAGCATCTTTTTTTAGGCAATATATATTATATATGTTTATTTATTTTTTTAGTGGCTGGGCTTCGTATAAGCAAGTCGTTTTTCATAACTTACTTATTTCCTGAATTATCTAGTGCACAAGAATCTTTTGAGTTTTCTTCTTTTTACTCTAAATTTAAAGAATATTACCCAAACTTAAAACAACCAGATAGTAGATTTTTAGAATGATTTATAGGTTTTTCAGAGGGTGAAGGTTCTTTTATTGTAGCTAAAAGAGGTGACTTATCTTTTGTAGTTACTCAGTCTAGTTCAGATCTAGAAGTATTAAATTATATTAAAGATAATTTAGGTTTTGGTAGGGTAATTAAACAATCTATTAAACAAAACACGCATAGATTTATTATACAAGATTTTAAAAATCTGTATTTAGTGGTTTTATTATTTAATGGAAACATGGTATTCCCCACAAGGAAAGCAAGATTTTTAACTTTTTTATCTACTTTTAATGAAAGGTTAATAAAAAAGAATCTTAATAATATAATTCCTATAGATAATTGTGTAACTCCTACTTTAGAAGACGGTTGACTATCTGGTATAACAGATGGAGAAGGTTCTTTTACTTGTTCACTACTTTCTAATAGTTCAGCTTTTAGATATAGATTTATATTAACTCAAAAATGGGAAGCCAATAAATATGTTTTTGAACATTTACTTAAATTATTAAGTAAATATTTAATTGAAGGTTCTGTAGTGAGTCATCATGCAGATAATGTATGAGAACTTAGAATAAATGGACTAAAAAATTGTAAAGGTTTATTTACTTATTTTGATAATTATAATCTTATGTCGAAAAAGAAAGATAGTTATTTGAAATGAAAGTCACTTTATAATAGATTAATTAATAAAGATCATTTAAATAATGGTACTAGATTAGAATTAATTAATCTAGCTAAGCAAATCAATAAAACTATATAATTTATAAAAACTAGGAAAATTGAGTAAGATTTAGTAACTAAAAAACTATTAGAATTGTCTAAAGCAGATGTAAAATAAAAATAAGACTTTAGATGATGAATACTATTAAGTATATCTTAACTCTAGTTCTTGATAAATTATTTATTGTGCAATTCTTAGAAAGAATAAAAATTCAGGAGCAATATCGGTGTGATTATCTGGGCTACTTCCCTCTCTGTTCCCTACCCCACTTGTAGTTTCACCGTCCGGACGGTTAGCAAGCTAGTATGGGTCCACCCCAACACTTCTAGTTGGTGTTCGTTTTAATAAAAAAAAGTAATTTTTATGTAAAACCGTCCGGGCGCTCCCCTACTCCGTATTTTACTGGCTTTTGGGTTTTTTCCGCTTTCCCTCTGCATCTCATACTTCGTATGAGGAAGAGGAGGCGAGAAGAAAAAAGGAAGAAAGCAATGCTTTCTTCCTTTTTTTCGCTTTTCTTTTGCCCCTGAAACTCTTATACTCTGAGTTCTATACAGAGACCCCTCACTCTGTCAAATCTTCGTAAACTCAGATTTATAAGAGTGAAGGGTCTCGTTATAACTTATATTCAAGAACCTAATATTGTTATAATAGAAAAAAAGGGACCCAACAAGAGTTAGTAAAAAAAAAAAATAAAAAACCCCAAAAAAAATGCATTTTTTTAATTATATAATTAAAAAATTTGGCCCGAAGGTGGGGTTTCTGAGGGAATATGGCAATAAAGATAGTCTTACGGTCAAAATTTTTTCCTAATAAAACTAGACCGTCGGTTTTCTAAGAAATCGCTACAGACTGGTTCACCGATGGGTGGCTGAAATGCCGCTTAATGTACAGTCGGATTCCTCTAGGTAATATACCTAGGTTAGTTAATTATACTAAGTTATATAATTAAAAGGATGAATAGATAATTATATAATATGGAATTGGATTCTTCGGTCAAAAATGGCCCTTTGTATTTAATACAACGCAACAAACTATATGCGAAGAGTTCGTGTTATATTTATTAGGTACTGTTAGCATAAGTTATATAATCTATACCGCTAAAGTAAAAATCCTTATAAATTACGATAATCCGCAAGTAACCAAAGCGTTTTACTCGTGAGTAGGTACTTCAGAGGCCATACGTTTGTTAAATAAAAGATATATTCATACAAGTAATTCAGACGTAGCAACCAAAAAAAAATTTAAAGAGTGATTAGCTGGATTAATAGATGGAGACGGATGTTTTACATTATCAAAAAAAGGTTATGCCGGATTAGAAATTACTATGGACATTCGTGATGAACGTGTATTACAAGCTGTTAAAAATGTATATGGAGGATCTATAAAATTAAGATCTAATGCTAAAGCATTAAGATATAGATTACATCATAAAGAAGGTTTATTAAGACTTATCAATGATATTAATGGGTTAATTAGAAATTCAAATAGATTAGTTCAATTGAATAAAGTATGTATTAAATACGAAATAAGTTTAATTTTACCTGAAAAATTAACATATCATAATGGATGATTATCTGGTTTCTTTGACGCCGATGGATCAATAAGTATAAATAAAGTTAACTGACAGCTATCTTTAACCGCTACTCAAAAAACGTCTGAATTACTTAATCCTTTAATTGAATTATACGGTGGATATGTTTATATTGATAATGGAAGTTCTAAATCTTTTAAATGGTATATTACTAAAAGAGAAGATATACTTAAATTAATGGAATATTTTCAAAAACATTCACCCAAATCTGCAAAAATTAAAAGATTACATTTAGTTAATCATTTCTATGAGTTGAAAGATATGAAAGCCCATAAAGCTATGCCTGAAACTTTATTAGCCAAAAGTT
Source organism: Xylariaceae sp. X167 (assembly GCA_028637775.1). Classification (NCBI taxonomy): domain Eukaryota; kingdom Fungi; phylum Ascomycota; class Sordariomycetes; order Xylariales; family Xylariaceae; species Xylariaceae sp. X167. The sequence continues at coordinate 19,714 of JAJFDK010000185.1, forward strand.
GACTAATTTTTTATAAAAAGTGATTAAGTTATGAATAACTTATATTTATTTAAAGATATGGTCCAAACATTTAAATTAACTTTTAAATGTAGCATCCAGAGGTACTTGGTTTATGTATATATTCTGTACAATTTTTCGATAGAGATAATTCATACGAAGGTGAAAAAGTAAATATTATAAGTAATCACGTACCAATACATAAAAAACCGGTTAGTGACGATGAATTTGGATCTTATTTGGCTGGTTTAATTGAAGGAGATGGGTATATTAATAAAAAAGTAATTAATATTACTATTGCTTTTCATCATCTTGATGCACCCTTAGCCTATTATATAAAAAAAAGAATAGGATATGGGGTAGTCGTTAAAATTAAAAATAAAAATGCTTTATTATATAGAGCAAATTTAGAAGGTTCAATAGTAATAGCTAAACTTATAAATGGTAAATTAAGAACAGCAAAAATAGATAATTTTTTTTGTTTGCTTGAACTTATTAATAAAAGAATTTCAATTCCTATAATACTTAAAGAAAAAGATACTTCTGATTTGAGAAATTCATATTGATTAGCGGGGTTTACAGATTCCGATGCTTCTTTTCAAGTAAAAACTTTAAATAGAAAAGAAAGAAAATATGGATATGAAATAAGATTAAATTACCAATTAGATCAAAAAAATAGATTTATATTAGATCAAATAAAAGAAGTGTTTGGAGGTAGTATAGGACATAGAAAATCTCAAGATAGTTATTACTATGCTTCAGTTAGTTTTGGATCGGCAAAAAAATTTATTAATTATTTTGATCAGTTCAATTTATTATCTAATAAACATATAAATTATTTAAAATGGAGAAATGTTTATAGATTAATACAAGATAAAAAGCATCTAACTAAAAATGGTATTGATAAAATATTAAAAATAAAATCTAGTCTTATTTACTATGTTAAAGATGTAACCTCATCTTCTATCTTTGACCTTCCCTCCTCTTCCCCACGTAAGGAAGAGGAGGAAAAGAATAAAGATAAGGGAGTCTCCAAGGTTAAACCCCAATAAAGTATCGCAAGTAAAAGTAGGTACAAGTACATTTGTCACAACTGTGGGTTTTAACAAATTAAATTCTTTTAAGAATTACTCCACTACTACTAATACACCGGCAAAAGTATATTCCAATTCTGAGATTTTAAAAGCAAAAATATTATTAGAGAATAAAGGAAAATCCGGAGTTTATCGGTGAATTAATTCTAAGACTGGGGAATTTTATGTCGGTTCTTCTAAATTTTTAGATAAACGATTTCGAGTCTATTATTCACTGATTAGTCTTAAAAATATTTTCCAAATTTCGAAAAGTCACTTGATTAATGCTCTAATAAAATATGGTTATTCTAATTTTTCTCTGGAAATCCTAGAGTATTGTGATTCGGCGGATTTAATAAAACGGGAACAATACTATATAGATTTTTATAAACCTGAATATAATATTAGTAAAACAGCGGGTGCTCCAATGACGGGTAGAGAACATACAACAGAGACTAAAGAACTAATGTCTATATCTCGATCTGGAGATAAACACTGAATGTTTGGTAAAAAACATAGTGAAGAGACTAAAAAACTAATGTCTTTAGCTCAATCAGGAGACAAACACTGAATATTTGGTAAAAAGCAGCCACTTTTCGTGAAGAGCTAAAAGAAAAATTATCGTTGATCGGAAAGAGTAGGAAAAAATCCTATGTTTGGTAAAAACCATTCTGAAGATACAAAAACAAAAATGGCTGCAGCAAAAAAAGGTACATATCAAAAAAATAGAGATAACGGATGTAACTAAAAATAAAACAACTGTATATGAATCAATATCTGCAGCTGCATTAGCTATCGACATTTCACCCGCACGGATTTCTACATTTATGAAAAGAAATCAACAGAAACCATATAACGGTATATACATTTTAAAGAAGGTATAATATTTTATTATAAATTTAGAACTGTAAAATCTAGTATGAATTCTTTCTCGAAAGATTTGTTAGAATTATAATTGGCCTCTTAAATTTACTATATACTGGAAAATCTAGTTAATATTGTTTATATAGTATAATCATATATAAATATCAAAAGATTAACAAAAATATTTATTACTTTATGGAAATTTAACTTAAGTTAAATTTATTTTTAATGTGACAATATAAATATTATTTAGAATATCAGTAGAAAACCTTTATTATAAATAAAATATTCTAATATTTTATTTCGCTTTTTTTCGCAAAGCGGGGGGGGGGGGGTGGTCCCCCCAGCATTAGTCTTTACCTCCTCTGCATCTCATACAAAGTATGAGGAAGAGGAGGCAGGGGGAGGGGGACCCCCGCCCACTGCTTTGCCAATTATCTTTGATAATTTAGCAGCCCCCTTCAATATTCCTCCTCTTCCTTACGTGGGGAAGAGGAGGGAAGGCGGGAGAGCAGATTTTTATTTTAAAAATTACCAATTTCTTTGAAATTTAGGTTGCGCAGCGCTGCTGCGCTACTGGGGCACGAAAAAAGTTTTTTCTGCTTTCTTCTCTCGCCCCTCTTCCCCCATTGGAAGTGTGAATATACTCCAATGGGGGAGGAGGTGGAATGTAAAATGAAGAGTACAGAAAAAATGAAACAATAAGGGATTTCTCAGAGACTGAACTTTATGTTCTATATAATAATAGTTATTATATAATATGTAAATATGTAAATAAAGTTACATAAGATATAGTCCCATCAATATAGTGATATATTGCGTGCTCTATTTGTATTAGAATACAAATTTAGTCAAGATAAATGTCAAAATATAAGCCTCATAATGTTGCTATATGCTGGAAAATTATCGATACATAGTTTTAAATACTCTATCTTTATTGACATAGTAAAAAAGTTAAAACAATGATGACAATCAGCAGGAAATAAATGTATATTTAATACATTAATATCCTCAGAGACTTTACGCAACAATGTTGAATTTATTAACGAAAACATAAAAAATATTTCTATTCATGTACCTACTCATTTAAAACCTTTAAATGATTTGCAATTTGGACATTATTTAGCTGGTTTAATAGATGGTGCTGGTCAGTTTCGTTCTAAACAATTAGTAATTGTATTTAGTTCTCTTGATGTAAAATTAGCTTATTACATAAAAAAAATTTTAGGGTATGGCCAGGTTAGAAAAGTTAAAGATAAAAATGTTGCTTATTTTATTATATCTAATAAAAATGGTATTTTAAAAGTATTAAATTTAATTAATGGTAAGTTAAGAACTATTAATATATTTAATCAAGTAATAAGTAATATTTTAACTAATTCTAAATATTCAGAAGATAATATAAAATTTTTAATAAATAAAACTAATGACTTTGATAATCATTGAATTGCAGGATTTTCGGATGCAGATTCTAGTTATCAAATAAAAATTGTTGAAAAAAAAAATAGATCAAGACCTGAAATAAGATTAAATTATCAAATAGATCAAAAAAATCCAGATATTTTATTATTAATAAAAGAATTATTTGGGGGAAACATTGGTTATAGACAAAGTCAGGATACATATTATTATGGTTCAACTAGTTTAGGTTCAGCTAAAAAAGTAATAGCCTATTTTGATAAATACCATTTACAATCTAGTAAATATTTAAATTACCTTAGATGAAGAAAAACTTATATATTAATACAAAATAAAGATTATTTAACTGAATTAGGTAAAAAAAAAAATGCAAAATATTCAAATTTCAATGAATAGAGATTCAACATAAGATATAGTCCTATCAAGAATGAAAATTTTTGAGTGTTAATGATTAATAAATTAATTATTTATATAAATAGTGATTATTAAATTGACCAAAATTATGTTATATATTAATTGTACCTGGTTTCGGAATAATTAGTACAACTATTTCAGCCAGTTCAAATAAATCAATATTCGGTTACATCGGAATTAAATTGGTTTTTCATTATTGCTATAATTATATAAATAATTCAAAATTCAGTAGTACTACAAAATCAACTAATTTTGATGATTTTTATTCAGTCCATAAGTATATTGACCCTGATTGATTAACTTGATTTATAGGATTTTCAGAAGGTGATGGAGGGTTACATTGTTTTAACAATAATAAACATTGTCTTTTTGGTATAACTCAAAAAGAAGAAGATATTTTATTGGAAATTCAATCGACATTAGGATTTGGAAGGGTGTATTTTGATTCTTCATCAAATGCTTATAGATATCGTGTTAATGCAAAAAGTGATCTATTAAAATTAGCTATTTTATTTAACGGAAAATTTGCAACTAAAAATAAAATAGATCAACTTAAAAAATGCATAGATGTTTTAAATGCAGATAATGAAAAATTAACATTTAACCCTAATCCTTTTATACCTACTTTAGATGATAGTTGATTATCTGGATTTACTACCGCAGAAGGTTCTTTTATTATTGGTATTGTTAATCAGAAATCTAAAAAGGAAGTTCTGGATAGTGAGGGTAATGTGGGTGTAAAAGAAGTAATAAACCAAAAAGTTCGTATTCGTTTTGTTTTAGAACAAAAAGAGGAATTTATAATCTTGCACATTAAAAATCTTTTTGGAGTAGGTAATGTACAGACAACTACGGATCCGGGGGTATTTAGATATAATGTTGGCTCTTTTAAGTCTAATTCTGTAATAGTTGACTATTTTCTAGTTTACCCTCCAAAAGGTAAAAAACTCTCAGCTTTTCTTAAGTGAAAATCTCTTCGTGAAATGTTGTTAAACAAAAAACATTTAGAAGAAGGTGGTATGGAGTTAATAAATGAAATGGCTAAATCTATAAATAATTAATCCAGGTTTAAAAATATATATTTAAGTTAATAGTATAGTTTGCTTATCAATTAAGCACTATTATAGGGGGGGGGGGAGGGAGAGCAGGGATGTATATAAAGACTTAATTATAATTATAGCAAATATTATCTGTATATAGTTCCGTAGGGTGAGAATCCTACTTAATTGTTATTAGGCTTAATATAATAATTTAATAGAACTACAAGCGTAAATTTAGCTTTAGTAACCTCCAATTAAAACTTATTTTTTTTTATATATAAAAAAAAACCCGTAAGGGACGGGGTAGGTGGCCTTTGGAGGAGGCCTAAATATTAAAGCTAGATTTAAATAATAATCGGACAAGGTGAAAACGGTTAACGACTTCCTGGTTTAAGACCGTCGGTGGTTAAATACATCGCTACAGACTGGATCACCTGCGTAGAGCTGAAATGCTCGCGAATGTACAGTCGGAACTTAGAATAATTTTATGAAAGTTATTAGTGTGAAGGTCCTTTTATTAAGGTAAATATGCAGAGTATGAATTAAAACACTTTGGAGCCCTGGCTCCATTTGATAACTAAGTTTGGGTCAAAAGGCCTGCGTTAACTAATACTTACGTAAATAATATCCTCAAAATGCTGGGAAATTCTAATACCTTAAATACTAGTAATAGTTGAATTTACAGTAAAAATGTTAAGGATATTGCAATGAATAATCAGCAGGTATCCTTATATAATCAATATGGGCACCTCAGAGACTACAAGGGGATAGGCATCCTTTTATTAGCCATCGAGACTCTCTCTTATGTATGGGAGAGAGTGAGAGGCCTAAAAAATTCGCAAATAATTTTTTATTTACCGTTTTTGTCGCAAAGCGGGGGGTGTTTAAGGTATAGTCCACTATTTTGTAAAGTTCTGAATTTAGATAAGTTCTACGGTCTTACTAAATTCACATATGTATGTAAACTATTTAAAAGAGAATTCTCTATAAGTCATCACTTAGCAGCAAACTCTCCTATTCCTACTACTTCTGACCTAGAGGATAAACTTGATCCTAATTGAGTAACCGGATTTGTAGATGCGGAGGGTTGTTTTTCTGTAATAATAGAAATATCCAAGGATTTAAAAAAAAAAGTAAAAGTATCCTTTGAAATAAACTTGCATGAAAAGGATACAGATATTCTATATAAAATACAACGTTTTTTTGGTATAGGTGCTGTTTATATTAGAAAGGATAGACCAATATCTTGGTATAGAGTGACTAATATATCTTATATAAATGATATTATAATTCCTCATTTTACCAAATATCCGCTTATTAGTAAGAAAATGAGTGATTTTTTATTATGATCTAAGGTCGTAGAAATTATTTCAAATAAAAATCATTTAAGCACCTCCCAAGAAGAAGGATTTTTAAAGATTCTTTCTTATTATGCCAACATTAATAGGGGAGTATCCAAAAAAGTAGCAGTTCATTATTCTAATATATTACCAGCAGATAAGCCTATTATAGGTTTACCTGAAAATTTAAATCCTCAATGAGTGTCAGGCTTTACAGCGGGTGATGGAGGTTTCTCAATTTATGTTAGACCTGCTAAGGATTATGTATTAGGAGAAAAAGTATATTGTAGATTTCATATAACTCAACATTCTAAGGATCTAGAGTTAATGCAGTTGTTAATTAAATTCTTTGGTTTTGGTAAAGTAGTGGTTAGATCAAATATATCTACTCCTCGATGTGATTTTATAGTTCAAGATACTTTTTTATTAAATAAAATAATAAGTCATTTTGATTTATATCCTCTTTTAAATTTAAAACAAGCAGATTTTCTTTGTTTTAAAGAAGCTCTTTTACTTATTAATGAACAAAAGCACTTAACCAAAGAAGGTTTAGAAAAAATCAAATCTCTAAACTTAGAGATGAATTCTAACAGATTGAGATAAAACTTTTAATATGTTTATATACAAACAAAATATTGCTACGCTATGATGTCTATTGGTGTATTAGGATTTATTGTTTGAAGTCTGAGTTTTTTTTTGATGGCTTCACCTTATAGTGATATAAGTGATATAATTAATTTCGCTATATGCTGGAATAGTTTAGAGCTAATTAGTACCTTGAATGGTAAAAATCTAATTAGTTATACTCAATCAGCAGACAATCTGTCCCTGTATTTTATTTTTCCCTCTTTCTCTCTGTGCCTCCTCTGCAGTAATGCGCCCTCGGAGGGAGGAGGATGAAGAGAAAAAGAGTTAAATTCTAACAAACAGAGCGTTTCAGAGACTACACGCGAAACATCTTTAAAGTTTTCCGCATTTCGTACTTATTATAATACATTATTTAATAATAGAGGTGATTTTTCTGATGAATGATTAACTTGATTTATTGGGTTTGCAGAAGGGGATGGAGCTATTCAAACTTATGACGAAGGTAAAAGAGTTCGTTTTGTTCTTACTCAAAAAGAAAGTGAGATACTTCATAAAATACAATTTAAATTTAACATTGGTGTTGTAAAACATTTTCCTCAAGGAAAGAGTGGTAAAAATAATGATTTTTATAGATGAATGGTTGATAATCCTTCACATATTTTACTTTTAGCTTTTTTATTTAATGGTAATTTAGCTCAAAAACATAGAATTGAACAATTAGCCCTATGAGTTAAAGCTTTAAATAATCGTTTTGGTACCCCTTCGGACGAAACTATAAAGTTAAATAATACTCCTGTTTCGGTTACATTGCAAGATGCTTGATTATCTGGGTTTACTGATGCTGAAGGATGTTTTAATGTATCTATTACAGCAAATTCTAGATATACATTGGGCCATGTTATAAAAATGCGTTATATATTAGATCAAAAAGATAGTGTTATACTAGATAAAGTAAACAAATTATTTGGGTTTGGTAAAGTCACATTAAGATCTGAAACTGATAATGTTTATCGTTATACAGCTACTGGATTTAAAGCATTGAATGATATAATAGCATACTTTAAATTATTTCCATTACAAACTAAAAAAGCTTTTTCTTTTGAAAAATGATTAACTGTTCATAACCAAGTGTCTAATAAATTACATTTAACTGAAAAAGGATTATTACAAGTAAGAACTTTGCAAAAACAAATTAATTTAAATAATAGTATGACAAATAAAACCGGAAAGGCTTAAAGATGAAGATATAGTCCGACACATCAAGTAATTGATGCATACTATTTGTATGGGTAAATAGAAAATATTTATTAACGGTTTAGTTGGGGGCTCCCCCTATTATCTAATAGCATCAACATATGAAGGGTATCGCCGCAGTTGATACTAAAGAAGATAATATATCTGACTTATCTTTTGATAAATTTAATAAACTTTATTATGAAAAATTTAATACTATGTTAGATCCTAATTGATTAGGATGATTTGTGGGTTTCGCTGAAGGAGATGGATATCTAGGAGTTAATGAAAATAGACCTGTTTTTGTCTTAACACAAAAAGAATCTAAAATCTTATATAAAATTAAAGATGTATTAAATTTTGGTCATGTAAAAGAATTTGATAATTTTTCTAGATTCATTGTTAGAGATAAGTCAAGTGTATTTTTACTATTCCACTTATTTAACGGAAATCTACATATTGACCATAAAATAGCTCAATTAGTAGAATGATCTAAATTATTTAATGGTAGAAATGAAAATAAGGATAATCCTTTAAACGTAATAACTGAACCAGTAAAATTATCATTTAATAATAGCTGATTTTCAGGGTTTGTGGACGCTGAAGGTTGTTTTAATGTATACGTCTTTAAAACTAACAAAGGTATTACCTTAAGATTCATTGTAGATCAACAATACGGATTACCCGTATTTAGTCAATTGAAGAATATATTAGGATCCGGTTCAATTTATACACGTAAAAATTTTAATTACAGATTTGTTGTAACTAAACTAGATATATTAGCTTTAGTTATAGAATATTTCAATACTTACACATTAAGAACAAAAAAATTATTAGCATTTGAAAAATGAAAAGTAGTTTATTATTGTGTTTTAAATAAAGAGCACAAATCACTAACTGGTATGCAAAAATTAAAAGAATTGAGTTTATTAATTAATAAAGATAATGATTAGATATGATCTAATTTTGCATTGATACCTTGATTTGGTGCAGTGGGTTTCAACTCCCACCTAGTTATTATTATTCATGGCAACTTCCCCTGAGGAACATGATGTATTATATATCCATTAATATATTTTAAATAATAACAGGACAAGGTGAAAACGGTTAACAATACCCTTAGTTGAAGACCGTCGGTGACTAGGATCATCGCTACAGACTGGATCACCTGCGTAGAGCTGAAATGCTCGCGAATGTACAGTCGGAATTTAGTAATCAACTAACAGTTAGTTGATTGGTGAAAGGGTTGATATAATAACAGCGTCCAACTATCCGCGGATATTATATCTAATTTATCAGGAAATTAAAAAAACACCTAGGTGTCCGCAGGGTGTTATATGAGGGTTTAGCTAGCCTAGCCTAGCCTAGATTGTTCATTATAAGGCTAAAACACCTATCTAAGTTTGCATATGTACACAGTTGGTTTAGATGAAAAAGAGAGTTTAATTCTTTACTCTCAACTTAATGTAGATAAATTAGAAACAATTAATCAAGGTAAAACTAAGAATAATACATCATTTAATGATTATGCAGATGAAACTAATGAGATTATATTTGGTTGTCTCTTAGGAGATGGTAAATTAGAAATGCCTCCTAGAGGTGTTAATGCTAGATTTGGGTTCACACAATCTGAAGATCATAAGGAATATTTTATAAGTGTATGTAATTCTTTATCTAATATATGCTCTGGAAAATATAGAGAGTCTGCTTATTTAGATAAAAGAACAGGTAAAACTTATAAATCTCAAAATTTTTGAAGTAAGTCTTTACCTTTGTTAAATGAATTTTATCAGAATTTTTATGTAGATAAAGTCAAAAAAGTCCCTAAAGACTTATCATTATTAACTCCTCTTGCTCTAGCTCATTTACTGATGCAGGATGGATCACGTGGTACGTCTAAAGGGTTATATATTTGTACAGATAGTTTTACATATGCGGATGTTGAACGGCTTACTCATTATTTAATGGATAAATATAATCTTAAATGCTCAATTCATAAAGCAGGGGGAAACCACCGTATTTATATTTTAGCTAAGTCTGTAGAGACAGTTAAAAATCTGGTTTTACCTTTTATGCATAAATCTATGCTATATAAGTTGGGGGTCTAGCTAAACTCATCCACGTCGTCTATACTTGTAAAAGTATAGAGTATAATTTCCCTATATGCGAGAAACTACTTATAAATTAGTGTACAATACTCACTAAATAGAGTACGTAAAAATCACTAATCTTGTACAACTTGCAGGAAACCAAAACATAAAATATAACAATGTTAATGGGCTCCTCAGAGACTACACGGGAAAATCCAAGTATCTTTTTAGACTTGGAATAAGACATAGTCCATATTAAGAACCAATAAATTATAAAAAATTTTTGATCTTAATAGGTGGATACAAGAGCCTATTTCACTGCGGCTACTTTAATAATAGCTGTACCTACAGGAATTAAAATTTTCTCTTGGTTAGCGTTCTCCTTTAGTAAGAGATTTATGACCAAAAATGATATTAAAAATAATTCATTCCGTTATCCTGGCGGAGCTAGCACATTATACTGTGTGCTAAAAATTATTTTAATTTTATTTTATAGTATTTTTACTATATTAAGGTTTATTTATATTGTTAGTGCTTTAAATCTAGAATTTGTTTATTATTTAGATAATTTTTTATTTAAATCATGTGTAAGTAAGTTTAAAGATTATATTATAAAAATTACTAATTGTATTTTTGTGTCTAATCGTACTTTATTGCAGGCTAGGGTAGGTAAAGGTATTGGTGTTAGTAATTGTAGATATTATTCTACCCTTCAATCTAAGCCAGCGGGCCTAGTTCATGGTCCAGCATCAATGGAATTAATTAAATATAAAAATTCTATAATGGAATTGTTTAATAAGAATGACTGTTTTTATATTGCAGTATTTAAAAGTAATAAACATAAATTGGGTGAAGGAATTTCTTTAAATTTAGTTCTTCGTTCTTTAGATGAAAATTTATTATATGAATTATTAAATATTATAGGAAATTGCGGGAAAGTTACAGCTAAAAAAAATTCTTATTATCTTATAGTAAAAGATTTTAAAAGTATATTTGAAAAAATTATTCCTTTATTAGAAAAAGAAATTGGTAGTTTAAATGCGGATAAAAGAAAAGCTTTTTTTTTTTGAAAAGAAGCTGCTATTTTAATTAATCGCGGTGCTCATATTACTTTTGAAGGTTTAAATGAAATTAAGAAAATTAAATTATTAATGAGTAATTTTGAGATTAAAGAAGAATTAAATTTAGTACCGTATGGTTTTAGTTTATCTTCTACTGTAGGCTATTTAAAATTTTCTAACCTGGAACGTAGTTTAATAAAAATTCCTTTTAATAAAAGATCTATTTTTATAGGTATTATTCTTTCAGATGCTGCTTTACAAAGAGTAAACGAGAGTGGAGATGCTAGATTGCAATTTAAACAAAAATATAGTCAATTTGAGTATTTATATTCTGTTTTCTTCCAACTATGCCATTATTGTTCAAAAGGTCCTTCTGTTAATAAAGTTTTATTACACAAAAAAATTTTTTATGCTTTAAGTTTTACTACTAGAAGTTTACCTTGTATTACAGAATTATATGATTGATTTTATTTTGAGGGGAAAAAAATAGTACCCCACAATATTTACCCCTACCTAACCTGAGAGGTTTTAGCACACTGAGTATATCTTAAAAGTAATATTAAATTTTTATATTTTAACCCAATTCGTCGAACTAAATCTTATGGTTTACACATAGATGTAAATAATTTCAGTGTAGAGAGTATTGTAAGATTAATTAGCATATTAATTTATAAATTTAATTTAATTTGTTCATTACAGGTACTTAAACAAGATAAATTATTTATTTATATTAGAAATGAATCTATACCTTTATTATTAAGTAATCTTAGTCCTTATATTAATTCTTGAATGAAATTTTCTGCCAGCCAGCCAGCCCAGCCTGCAGCAAAAAACGCAGCCGATTATAACTTACGTATTCCGTCAGTAAAAAATATAAATAGTAATAATAATAATATTTTTTTACAGCCTAATAAATTTTCTATACAAAGGCAATTATCTACTTATATTCCTTTAGGTATTAGAAAATACTACTCAAAAGAGAGTGGCTCTTTTGACAAAAATAGTATTATTGATCCTTGATTTTTAACGGGTTTTACAGATGGAGAAGGATCTTTCCAAATTGTTATTCTTAGAAATAATGAGATTAAGATTGGATGAGAAGTTAGATTAGTATTTTCTATAGGTCTTCATAAGAAAGATATGGCTCTTTTAGAAAATATCCAAAATTTTTTCTCACCCCACCGTGGGTGGGGTGCTAACGGTGTAGGTAAAATCTCTCGTTTAAGAGCTGATTCTGTGCAATTTAGAGTTCAATCTATTAAGGAAATTAAAATAATTATTAAACATTTTTCCAGTTATCCTTTGATAACTCAAAAAAGAGCTGATTTTGAATTATTTAATGAAGCTTTTCAATTAATTATTAATAAAAAACATCTTACTACAGATGGTTTATTAAGTATTATTGCATTAAAAGCTAGTATGAATTTAGGTTTATCTGAAGATTTATCGGAGGCTTTTCCAAATATTATACCTAAGAATAGACCACAAGTTATAAATCAAATTATCCAAGATGTGAATTGGTTTATTGGGTTTACTTTAGCTGAAGGTAATTTTCAAGTTAGTATTATGAAATCTGAAAATTCTAAAATTGGCTATTATATTTTATTAAGATTTACATTAGTTCAGCATGAACGAGATGAGCAATTAATGAATTACTTAGTTAGTTATCTAAATTGTGGACGTGTGGATAAAAAAAGAGAAACCTACCATTTTTCAGTAAGTAAATTAGAGGATATAATTCAAAAAATTATCCCTTTACTGCAAGATAAATTTACTATGGGAGATAAGTATAAAGATTATAATGACTTTTGCCAAGTAGTAGAATTAATGAAAAATAAGGAACATTTAACTGAAGATGGGTTAAATAAAATAAAAATTATAAAAGCCAGAATGAATAGAGAAAGATAATTTCTCTTAAATTCTTTAGATACTATCTTAATCATATTACCCTTTTAGTAGAATGCTGCTGCTTTAATAGTAGTTTTCTTTTTAATATTTTCATTTATAAGTTGGCAGCAGGCAAATCTGGTCTAACAATTTATAAAGTATTTAGTTATTTAACTAAATTATGTTAAATAAAGTAACTAAAGAGGGTGGGTGTGGGAAAATAATTACAATAAATTAGAAGGTCGGCATTAACTTGAGAAGCTTTAGTCCATTGAATACAAGGATATGGTGCTTATAATTCAGGAATAACTATACAAACTCAATCTTTTACTTTAAAAGAAATAGTTTTATTGATTAATGTTTTAATAATTAAATTCCAGCTAGAATGTTCTATCCATACTCAAGAAAAATATAAAGTTCTTTATATAAAAAGTAAATCTATAAAAAAAAATCTGCACCATTTATTACCTTATATCCATCCTACTATGATGTATAAATTTACCGAAGGGCGGGCCTCAATATAAATTAAAATCTAAATTTAATACTATAGAATAATTAAATATTATTGATGTGGCAAACTCGAGAGACATCTAGAATTAGGAATTTCAAAATAAACTAATTTTAGATTATCGTCGAACTAAATAGTTACATGAAAGTGTAATTAAATATATTAATAAATATATTTAGTAAGATATTTCTTTTTGTCCTTCGGCAAAAATTTATATCTTATTTAAAAGCGTAGAGGCTAGACGCCACACTTATTTCTAAGTATTTAAATTATTTTACATATATAGTATTAATTTTATGTAAATTAATTTATTTATATGAAATATGAAGGAATAGTCCGGGACACTAGAAATAGACAGTGCCTTAAATAAGCACTTAAGTATATATATATTGTTTTTATTGCTATATATACGAGATTTAAAGCCCATTACTAGGATCTGAAATGATCGAAGGGCCTTCTCCCGAGCTACATGTTATGGAGGATCTATTAAATTAACACCTTCTATGTTATTTGCATTAGGTTTTGTATTCATGTTTACAATTGGAGGGTCTTCAAACCACTTGGCTCTCCCTTTAAAGACTGTTATATGCTGGGAACTTCTAACAATTATACTACTAGAATTTTATATTTATTCAGTAAAAATGTATAATTTTGAACAATCAGCAGGTAACCTACAAATAGAAAAAAGTATACTAGTAGGAACCTCAGAGACTACACGCAGTCCCCATATAATAAATATGGGAAGATATAGTCCGTGAAATAAAAATTCATTAATACAATCATATACTAAATTTAACTTAAAAAATACTGCTCGTTATTATTCTACTAATAATGTTCCAAATAATACTAAAGAACTAAATCCCTTAAAAACATATGAGAATTTTAAAGAAAATAGATTTGATATTTTGAGAGAGCAAAAAAACAAATCAGGTGTATACTGTTTAATTAATAAAACTAGCGGTAATTCTTATGTAGGAAGTTCTCTTAATTTAGCTACTAGAATGAGAAATTATCTTAATAATACTTTTTTAAAAAGTAAACAAAATATTAATATACCAATTGTAAAAGCTCTACTTAAATATGGACAAGAAAACTTTACTCTTTTAATACTAGAATATGCTGATCCTAATAATTTAATTATAAGAGAAACTTATTATATTACATATGTAATCCCTTATTATAATGTATTAAAACAAGGTTATTCTTCTGCAGGTTATAAACATACAGAAGAGACTAAAGAATTATTATCTGAATTAGCTAAAAACAGAACACATAGCGAAGAAACTAAAAGTTTAATAGCAAGAGCTTTAACTGGGGAAAATAATCCTTTTTATAATAAAAGTCATTCTATTGAAAGTAAAATGAGAATAATTGAAGCTAAATCAGCTCACCCCGTTTATGTGTATAATTCATATAAAAAATTATTAGTTATTTTTCCTTCCGTTTCTACATTAGCCAAATTAATTAAATCTAACCATTCTACAATAGTTGAAGTGATAAAAGAACAAAATATATTTAGAGGGGAATGGTATTTTACTAACTTGCCCTATGATATAAACAACACTCCTATAATATCTGATTGAACTTTAAAAGAATGTGAAGAATTAATATTAAATATTAATAAGAGTAGTCATATTAGAAAGGCAGTATTTGTATATGATAGTAATAAAAACTTTATATGTAAATACGAAGGAGTTACTAAAGCCCAGGAAGCTTTAAATATAAATCATAGTATTATTAAAAAACACGCTAAGTTAAGCACTACTTATAATGGTTATATATTTAGTTATGAAAGATTAATAATTTAAATTTGTGAGTGGTGTAGTTTTAGCTAATGCTTCATTGGATATAGCATTCCACGATACTTACTATGTAGTTGCTCATTTGGGCCTTAATTATCACAAAGGTAATTTCGCATTTGGCTATATGCTGGAAACTATGTGCTTAGGTATTTATCAACTTTATATAGCTTATTATTATCTTTTAAAAATAGATGCACATAGAAAATTAAATTTTCTTACTATATTTAGTAAAATAGATAATTTACCTGTTACTTTAAAAAGTACGGACATACAATCAGCAGAAAACTGTAAAGAATTCTCAGAGACTACACGCCAAATATCTGATTTTAGTGATAAGGATTTCTTTAAATGATTAGCTGGAGTTATAGATGGGGATGGTAATTTTGACGTTAGAAATATTAATTCTAAATTAGTTTTAAAAGCTATTAGAATTAAATTACATAATAGAGATATTAGAATATTAAGTAGAATTCAAAATACATTACATTTAGGTAGAATTAGATCTGATGCTAATAAACCGCATTCTATGTGAATAATTAGTAAAAAAGAAGAAATGTTATTTTTAATAAATAAGATTAATGGTTTAATTAGACTTAAAGTACTAGGATTTAAAAAATCTTGTGATTATTTAGGTATAGATTTTATAGAAGCTGATTATAATATTCAGGCTAATGATCCTTATTTAGCCGGATTAGTAGATACAGACGGTAGTATTGTTTTTAATTACACTGGAAATAGAATTGAATGTAATTTAGAATTTGAATATAATGAGTATACTAGTAAACTTAATTTAGATAACGTTATCCCTAACTATAAACCTTCAATGGTTTTTAGAAAATCTAGAAATACTATAGCATTTAGATATCAAAATGTAAAAGAAATGGTATTTTTATATGATTACTTTATGAAAAATAGATTATATTCTGATTTTAAATTTTATAGAGTATTAAAATTAAAAGAGTTTATTCTTATAAGGAGTTATAAGAATGATCCTAAAGATAGTTTAGAATTTAAAAAATATTCAGATTTTGTTTTAAATTGAATTCAATATAAAAATCCTACTTGACATAAAGTAACATTTATTAATAAAATTAGATAATGATATAGTCCGAATACATATAAAAATTAATTTGTTATTTTATGCATTTCCTTGCCCACTTATCTAACATTGTTAGAAGTGGTTGGGCCGTTTGTAAATATTTTTAAAATAACTGATTTTGAGTTTATTGTACTTAATAAAGCTTATTCTTGGTCGCTTAGAAAAACTTATTTAAAATATAAAGCTTGTGTTCGTACCCCTATTTGTTTTATTTCTTCTAAAGCTCATTATTTTACTTCTAAATCAGAGTTAGCTGATTTAGAAGAATAGATAAAGATATAACAGAGCCGTACCCCCAATATGCAGATTAAAACAGAATGTCTAGCTGCGTATCCGTAACTAATGTTTTGCCCCCTTTCCGCAGATCAGGACAGAATGTCTAGCTGCGTAATGGGGGGCCCGTAGGACGTATTGCAGCGAGCTGTGAAAGCATACTGGTAGTAAGCTTTGGGGGAAGGGGGATCCGTAGGATCTTCCAATCCCACCGAGGGGCGGAAAAATAGTTTCTTAAAAAATTTACATTTCGTGTAGCGTATGCTAATCTTATAATATAGGAATTAATATGTAGCATTTCCACTATGTTTTAAGTATGGGTGCCGTTTTTGCAATGTTCAGTGGATGATATTTTTGAGTACCTAAAATATTAGGGTTAAATTATAACATATTATTATCTAAAGTTCAATTCTGAATTTTATTTATAGGTGTTAACTTGACTTTCTTTCCTCAACATTTCTTAGGTTTACAGGGGATGCCGAGAAGAATTAGTGATTATCCTGATGCTTTTGCTGGATGAAATTTAATAAGTAGTTTTGGATCTATTATTAGTGTTGTAGCTGCTTGATTATTTTTATTCATTGTATATGCACAATTAGTAGAAGGAAAATCTGCAGTGAGATTCCCTTGAATAACTACTCAATTCTATACTGATACACTTCAAGCTAACTTAAATAGAAGCTATCCTAGTTTAGAATGAGCCCTTTCTTCTCCACCTAAACCTCATTCTTTTGTAAGTTTACCTTTACAAAGTAAAATGTTTATGCGTTTTCTCCAAGATTAAGATGAAAAATTATTTAAATTGAACTACTATATTAACGTTAATTTTAATAGGTTTATATTCATATGTTCTTAAAGTAAGTATTTTTTATTTATTTGACTTTAACCTAGTTCAAAATATAGTTTCTTTACCTACTTTTATTTTTAGTCTACATTTACCTTTCGTTCGTTTTGGATTTAAAGAGGCTATATTATGTTTATTTTCTACATTTAATGGCAATGACAATAGTATATGAGGTATACCTTTAGTTGGACCTACCGATTCCTTACCTAGTAATGTTAAAGTTATTCTACCCACTCATTTTAACATGACAGGCAACGGTAGGGGAAGCTCAGGGCAAGCTAGTGGAAATCCTGGGCAAGCTAGTGGAAATCCAGGGCAAAGTAGTACAAGCTCAAATATACCAGACGATGGTATAACTGAAATATATATTAAACAAATGGATGAATATATGGAAGAAGCTGCACATCGAAATATAACTCTGGCGGATAAACTAAAAAAATTAAGTGATACTAAATTTTATTATGAAAAAGATATAGAGGTTCAAAAAGCTATAATGACTATACTTCAGGCTCATTCTATGTACCTAGACCAGGCATTTGAGGTACGAGATTTATGAATTAGTTTAAATAAAAATTATTTCTCTCCAGAGGTCAGAGCATACTTTAATGAAATGCAAGAGAAAAGAGAGAAAATGCAAGATAATTATCAATTAAAAGTAGGAAATTTAAGTCAAAGTCGTAACGTTGACGTAGCTATAAAAGAATTTTTTACTTTAACTAATGCTTATAGAAACTTACTTAATAAAGAATTTAATTTAGCAGAAAAAGAAGTGCATAAAAATATTAGTAAAATGCCTGCTTATTCAGATCCTAAAGTAAAAAAATTAGTTAATTCAGATATTATAATAGTAAAAAAAATTTTTAATGAACAAGATAATTACTTAAAAAAAAAAATAGAAGAGGCTTTTGTCCGGAGTGCAGCCTTAGAAAAGCAGCGTCTGGTTCGCGAAAGCAAAAAAGGATAGAAAGCTATGCTTTCTATTTTCTTACTCTTCACCCTCTCCCCCTAGCACCCCCCTTCTGCACGTAGTAATTTTTAAAAAAATCAAAATCTGCTCTCGCCTTCCCTCCTCTTCCCCACGTAAGGAAGAGGAGGCATAATGGGTGGGCCCACCCTTCTCTACATCTCATACAAAGTATGAGGAAGAGAAGGATTAAAATGAAGGGGGGCTGCTAAATTATTAGAAATAATTGGGAAGAAGGGGCCTGCTTTGCCAGGGAGAAACTCTTATACTGAGTCTTCCAATATTGAGAAAAAACCCATCACCTCTTAAAATCTTCAAGACTCAGATTTATAATTGTTGAATGGAGTGGTAGAAGAAAACCCGGTAGGAATAAAGTAGGTAAACTCCCGTATACGGGGCTAGGATTTGGTGCGTAGCAAACAAAAACATCAAATTTTTATATCAATGTGGACGTACTAATTAGTGCTTGACCGCTAGCGCAGCAGGAATTTATTTTGTTAATTTACCAAATTCTCATTAGCTCAATGGTAGAGCAGAATATTTAATATTCTAATTTAAGTTCAATTCTAAAGTGAGGATGATTATCAGATATCCCGGGGGGGGGTGCAGTGCACTACGTAAGCTAGTAAGCCTTAGCTAATTTTTATATAAAAATGTATTGAATTATCAAATCTACTTATCAATTTAACTGTTTATTCAATAATTTTTATAAAAAAAATTCAGCGCTGCACTCAAAAGCCGCCCCAAATATGCAGATCAGGACAGAATGTCTCTTTAGCAGCTGCGGCCCATAATTTTTAAAATAAAAATCTGCTCTCCTCGCCTTCC